>VZRO01003721.1:126042-232035 GCA_013397915.1 Daphoenositta chrysoptera
TTTTTTAAACCAAAAGGGAGAACTGGGTATTCCCTCTTTTTCTGTGTAACTCTTGAAGAGGGCTTAGCAGGAAGAGCTTTGGATAGGGGGAAGGTTTCTTTTGCATCCCCAAACAGGATATTGTTACTTAATATTTGATGGCGAAATATGTAACATTAGATTCCACGGTAAAAGACCTGTATTGTGGCAGTGTTTCAGGAAATCTCAGAATTTAGATGGTGATTTTAAAGTATACAAAGTGTTCCATCAAGTTTCTGTTCTGTCAAGAACAGGCACCTCTTAGCAGTTCTGGGGTTCTTTATAGCGCAGAAAGGCTATTTATTGTCTTCTCAAGTGCTGGCCACAAGATCCAAAAATTGAGGCTACTTTGTGATTTTGTTGGATTGCATTCCTTTCCCATTCAAACTACATACTCCTCTGGCTGCTAGCTCTGGATTTCCCATTAATCTCAAGATAACTAGCACAGGGGTAGGAACTAATTTGTCTGCATCAGTTTCTACAAATAAGCTAAACCTGACAGCTGTTTAACTCAAAGTACAAAAATAAAGACAGAACCCCATTGGCACAGGGCAAGTGAGACGAGCAACAACGAGGATTGCTGTCAGTAAGCTTCCATGTAACTTTTGGCACAGAGATGATTTTTCTGACAGCTTAATTTCATCTTTTAAGTGAGAGTGCTGAATTGTTGCTGACTACCTACACTCAAAAAGGCTGGAAGTCACTGCAGTGTGAAGTATTTTTTCTCACATCAAGCACTGGGAGCAAAGCTACAGGTGCATGTTAGCACTGCGTTCAGCATTTGCTCACAAAAGGCACGCTACAAGACAAATTTCTGAATGATTTTGCTTTCTGACCTGCACTCTGCACAAATACCACATGGAGCAGGAAAGTCAGAGCTCTCTGTGCCAATGCCACTGATGTGGTCAGACAGCCCTAAATGTTATATCAGTTATTTTCTGTAGTGAAACGAATTTGCAAAGCACGTAAATGGAGGAGTCAGAAAGAAAACAAAAGAAGATGGGATAGCAAAGCTGGTTTCTTTTTTGGATTAGTCTGAGGAAATAAAACCTGGATAAATAAGAGACCTTCAGGAGTGATGGTACTTGCTCTGAAGAACAACCATAGTAGGTCCTGTTGGGGTTTTCGTATCCTGGGAGCCTGGCTGTGGCTGTGGCTGGCTGATAATGTTTAGGAAGAAGCAGAAGTACAAAATGGTGCTTTCTCCAGTGAGCCTGCTGCCTCCTGCCCTCTTCCTCTTCTTGCCCCGTGTTAGCATGATTCCAGCTTCAACAACAGCAAAGGTTAGTTATAAGAAGGTTACAGCAAGCAGCAGCAGAACTCTTCAAGCGTTTACAGTTCAAAAATTGTTTTTGATACAAAAGAGACTTTGCAGATCAATCACATGTGTAGATTTCTGCTTGTAAAAGATCTGCTAATCAGCAGAACCACTCCCGCTGTGAAGGGAAAATTAGGCTCTAGAATATTCCAGTTTAAATTGTAAAAGTTTGTGGAGGCACATGCTGTATACATGAATATTTGTGAAAATGAGATTAATCTTAAACTCATGAAGGTTTATTTTAAACATAGAAATATCTGAATAAGCATCTGTAAGAGCATGGATCCTTGAAAGTGCAAAAGCCACTGTTACCTTTTCTGTAGATGAGAGCATCACACATGAGTTTCTTTCCTTTCTGCCTCATTTCCTTTTTTGGGGTTTGTGGGTGTCTGATTTTAAAGCAGAAACCTTTCTGAAAAAAAATAGATAAGTGTTTCATTCTAATTATTAACTTTAAGAAAACCTCGTTCAAAATGTTCAAGGGTGTTATATGTGGTAGGTGCCAGATATGGAATACATCAGATTAAAGGCTGCATGTATGTGCAACTCTAACTTACCTCTCTTTCAAATAGTGTATATTAAATTACAGTACCTTAATAGCTTCCTTTGCAAATATAAACCTTTTTGGGGGCATCTAGGTGCTCAAAGATATTTAGGCATTTAAATACCTTCCAGTAGTGAGACTTTTGCCTTTCATGTCATTAAATAATACTCTTAAAATACCATCTTAAACTGTTGCTTTCATGTCTTTGTTATACTCAACTTTTTCTTTAAAATCAGATTTTTAGATAAAAAGTTGAAAGATAATAAAGTTGATCTATGTGTTTAAATGCTTACAGAGATATATCAGTGAGTCTCTACTGCCCATCCTGAATACATTGCAAATCTGAGGGAACCGGAAATAAACCAGGGAGTGCTTATTCTGTGTATACGTGTGTCTGGTATTCACCAGCAAAGCTGGAACAGAGGGCCAGGGCAAGCTGATTGTTCTGATTTATTCAGTATTTCTCTCGAGGTGTCTCAGGCTCCATCAGCTTTACCGAATGTGCTTCAGGATTCCGTGGTCAAGAGTTGTTTAGATTGGTTACAGTGTAAGCCTCATTAAACACCCATGAAATGCCCATAAATCCCCAGCAGGTTGCTGTGCTGGCATGTAAGGGAGCTTGAAAATCAGAGACCCATTCCTCCAGGAGAGAGGCAATCTAAGAGAAAGTGGCATGAAGCTGTAATTCACTGACATGATGCTTATGAACTTTATGAATACTACAGTGATGATGCAGCGAGGGTGATGTGATGGATCATGAGGATGCAGTTTGCATCTGCCCATCTGGTGGGCAATGGGCTGTGTCAGTCTTGGCACTGGAAGCCATTTGACCCTGAGAATGCAATCTACCTTTTTCTGCTTATGGGGTTTAGAAACGATAATCTGTTTTGTCCAAACCTCTGCGGTGCTTTGCAGCTTATGATCCCCTCAGTTTAAGCCAGCAGGCTCAGGGGTTTGCTGATGTGTGGTGGTTACAGGTGCAGTAAGCCGTGAGAGCAGCTTCAGGGACTCACAGAGAGCTTGGGTGTTCTCAGGGATCAACGATATTAAATATTCCCTAAATTGAATAACTAACTTAGGTGTCACCAGGTGAAGTGTGACTTATTTTTAAACCACTGATGAAATTGTAGTAGTGGTTTCCCTGATTGGACACCAACTGAAGTGGCTTCTTCAGTTTTCCTCTGTATGCGACTCAGTTTCTCTGTGACAAATGTGATGTTTAGATACCAGATACAGAAGTCCAGTGGTTTCCCTCTGGTTTGAAGGGAATAAAACTCCAACAAAATGAGAAACTGTAGGCAATATTACCCTACAAAGCAGGAAGAAAGAGTCTTCACCTCAGGTAAAACTAGCTCTGTTGTGCCGAGGTTTTCAAGGTGTCTTTTTCTATTTTGTACAGTCCTTGTGTTTGGTGAGAGGCCCTGGTACTCATCCAGGCTCACTATTTAAATTTTGGTTTATTATCTCTTCTTAAAGTATTCTGCTATATTTTTTATGTCTTCTTGGGCCTCTTATTACCTTATTCTGAAAATTTCACCAGGAAATTCCTGTTCACAGGACAGTCCAGACCCCACAGCAGAGGTACCCTTGCCCTGCAGTTTGGAGGAAGGTTGTGTGCTCTGCATCCTTGGAACTGCTGCTTATGCACGGCTTCTTTAGTCTGAGAATTGTAACCCTTCAATGTCAGGGCTCTGAGCGCAGAAAACCACAAACATTTCTGGACCTGGAAGTGCCCTTAAAGATCCAGCTGAGACATAGACTCACCCCTCTCCACAAATAGCTATACACTAGTTTTTCAGTCTTGGAAGAAGTAGCAACTTCTGTGTGCACAAACACAAAAATATTTGATTCCTCTGTATATTTCCCAGTGGCTCTAAAATGTAAAGATTAGCCTAGTCAGTATGTCCTGAACCAGACAGCAATGCTCTTGGGTCACCATCTGGACCTGGCCCATTCACATGCACGTTTTGTCTGGGCTAGGAGTCAAGAAGTGCTGCGGAACATGCCAATCTTCCTAACAGTTTAGGAGCAAATTGGATTTAGTAGCTGTCATCTGAGCAAGCAGAGCTTTCTTTCCTCTGTGGGAGTTTTGAAAATGAAACCAAGGTCTTCAGCAGCCAGTGCTTAGGGGTCACTTTTGGGCTGTGTTTTTACAGTGCCTTTGCAAAGTTACTTGCATCAGACCACCTCTTCCCTCCTCCCCTAAAAAGTCAGCTTGCCTAGGGCTTGCTTTCTGAAGGAGGAAAAGGTACAGTACATAAGAGAGAGCTCACTTAGGCTGATTCTAATGGGCTGTGGAGAATAACATGTTTGTGTATTATAACGAAAATGAACTGTATTAGGCAACTCATTGTGTGTCAGTAAATATTATAGAGAGTCCTAGCCTGAATATACAGCAGACTGGACAGGTCAAAAAACAAAAAAAAACATTTCTGGAAGTTTGTTTTTATAGCATTTGCCAAAGTGTTCATTGAGATTGTAGCTTCTGGGTTAGATACTTAATACTCTTTAGTGATTCTGTACAATGTTTGGATTCAGATTTGGATGAGAAGAGAAAACTTTTGCCTATAAATATAAACTGAACACGCATCACTTAAAGATTTTATCTGTTTTATTCAAACCATGTGGGAGTTTGCATTGTATGAAGTCCTGATTAAATTATAGTGTCTTCACAATGCCAAGTGCATTGTGAAGATCCTGTTAGGAGGCAGAAAATTCCCACTGCTAAGACATTAAAGAAATGAACACTGGATATTAAAAATGCTCTCTATTTTGTAGCAAGGGAACATTTTGGCTCGTATGGTTTTACACTAAAACCTGTTGTTCCTTATGGAGTTTCCTAAGTGCCAAAGAAAATTCAGCTTTCTCTTAATGAAAATTATGGCTGTTGAGTTCTGTACAGGGTCCAGAGAGGAGCAATGAAGCTGGTGATGGGTCTGGAACAGAAGTCCTAGGAGGAGCAGCTGAGGGAGCTGGGGATGTTCAGCCTGGAGAAAAGGAGGCTCAGGGGTGGCCTTATCACTCTCTACAACCACCTGAAAGGTAGTGAGGGGTTGGCCTCTTCTTCCCAGCAGCTAGTGATAGGATGAGAGGACACAGGCTTACTCTGCACTTGGGGAGGTTTAGGTTGGACATTAGGAAGAATTTCTTCACAGAAAAACACTGGATGTGGCACTGAATGCCATGGTATAGCTGATGAGGTGGTGTTCAGTCATAGCTTGGACTCCATGATCTCAGAGGTCTTTTCCAACCTGATTGCTTCTGTGATTCTGTTAAAGCTTCTGCTCACATTGCTGAACAGCAGGCTCTTCCTGTTGTCTGAAGCAGGGCAGAATTAAGTCGTCTTTGCCTAAACATTGGTAAAAAATTAAAATCAACTTCCCTGTCTTTCTCTCTGCCATCCAAACAGACTGATCCACAAAGAAGCACACGCTTCTGTGCTTGTCATTTCTGCTGTAGGTAAATGCAGCAATATTGCCCAGTCCTTTCCTGTCCACACATTTCTTCCAGTGTAACTCTGCTGTTACAATAATATCATATTATAGGCCCCGCATATTTGTATGTTCCTTTGGAAAGCAGCTTCAGCCACTTAGTATGCTGCTGCCTGAAACAGCTTTGTTTTATTCTCCCCAAAGAGCACACAGGACGGGGCTCACAAGTAAACTCCAGCTTTCTTCATGAGCAGTTCAGCAGCAGAAACTGTGGGGGGAGTCCTAGCATCCAACAGCAGCCAACAGCATTGGTGCTTGGCTTTGATGGAGTTTTTGAAGGAATTCTTCCAGTCACCTCCTTTTGCTATGCCTTGGTTTGCCAAGCACAGCGGTTTCAGAGCACACAGGCAAAGTTCCTTCCTGATGAAGCTCACTCAGGAGCCCACCCAGTGCCCTCCAGCCTCTTCTGGCCATTCAGGTCGTGTCCCCAAAGTGCAACAAAGTGTGGGGCAGCCTCAGGTCCCAGCACCCACTGATATTTTCCATAGAATCGAACCACACTGCTTATTAGTGCACCCACAGGTTTAAGTCAAAGTTTCAGACTTTGCTATGAAGACCTTGAGTGCACCTGTGTTCGTGTTTTTCATAAGGTATAGCACAGAACTGTCTTAAATTTTTCCATCCTTTTTCTAGGTTAAAGTGACCATGCCCTTGACTTCTAATCCTTGAGCGGTTCCATGGGCCTTAGCAGCATCTGAGTGTTGCATTATTCAGGTTTTCATGTGATGATTCTCTAGAGAGCACAAAGGTGATTCAAATCTGAAGTCAGAGGAAGAAAGCACTAAAAAAACCTGCTGATTCCTTTGGCAGAAAATATATGTTCTCTACCTGTGATCAAATTATATAAGCTTGTTCTAGATGTTTGTTGAGTCACTCTTCTGTCAGTGAAATACAGAAAGAATGACTTTTTTAAATATAAAAGCCCCCAGCAGCTCATGCAGGTTGCATTTGGATTTGCCCCCTGGCTATTCCAGCCAGTAAAAAAATGGTAGCTGGGTTTTGTTTTTTTTCAGGAATGAGTAGTCCATCATACTCATGGCTTTTCTGATAGTAGAAAGCAATTTTTCAAATCATCTTATAATTTTCAGTCAACTTACCATCTGCCTTGCTAAAGCTTCAGTTGATCCTGTGTACTTGCCATGGTGGATATGTAGCAATGGAGACACTTGAAACTGCAGGTCCCGTAGGTACTACTATTAAAAGTTTCAGACCCGAACTTATCCTTCAAACTCTTCA
The DNA here is from genome assembly GCA_013397915.1 of Daphoenositta chrysoptera. Lineage (NCBI taxonomy): Eukaryota > Metazoa > Chordata > Aves > Passeriformes > Daphoenositta > Daphoenositta chrysoptera. The sequence goes on from VZRO01003721.1 coordinate 132,650, forward strand.
TCGTAGACTTGATCAAGAGTTTCACTAAGGCTTGTTTTCCCTTGGATTATTCTTTTTATCATATTCATTGTGTTGTATATCTGATGACAGATATTTGCAATTGCTCCCAATTTGGTTATTGTTTTACAGAAAAGACCACATTTGATATTTTTTATTGTTGAGTAGAAGATCTCTGTAAATTACTTTTGCTGTTGATTCAGGAATGGACAGTTGTTCTGAAACAACACGGGCAGTTGTTCTGAAGCCACAAGTGAAACGTTTATCCTGTTTGAAAATGTGATGCAATTCCATTTTATCTCTAGAAAAACTCCTTTTACCAGGAAGGGACTGGGAGGTGCAATGGCCTTTGTGAGCCCCCACACCCCTCATCAACTAGCTGGAAAGCAGAGAAAGGAGGGAAAAACACAGCTTAGTTTAATTGGAACAGGTCTGTGAAGACTGACATGAAGCTTCAGTTAAAAGAATGAGTCCAAAACGAGACTGTCACTGCTGGTTGTGTACAGTGCTCTGCCTGAGCTAAGAACCTGGGAGTGAGGACTAGCTGATCTTCAGGACAATCACAGAGGCTCAGTGGTTCTGCTTTGGAAACCTAGCTCATGTCCTTGCCTGGGTCTGTGCCAGGTAAAGCCCCTGATGTGGTGCTCTGGGAGGGTACCCTGTGCCTCCCACTGCTACTGAGGCATCATCTGGAAGGCACCTGAAGAAATCCCGTGGCCCACCTCTGACCTAGGGTGGTACAGTGATGCTTTTGTGTCATTCCTCACAGATACTTGCCTAACTCGTTCTTAGACTGTTTCTATCACTATATTGTTAAAAAATGCTTCCTAGCATCTCTCCAGTATCTGCCTGGCCATACCTGAAGCTGTTAATTCATCTCCTCTCTATCAAGAGCAGTTTCCTTTTTGCAGTTTTATTCCACATCTTGAAGTTTGTTATGTTTAGTTTCCATCTTCTGTAGGCTGAGAATCTTTTATGTTCCTTTCCTTCCTCAGGGTTCATTTTTCCTAGATACTCATTTTAGAAGATGTAGTTATACACTAGGTAAGTCAGAGGTGACATTATCTGCTCTGGCTGCATGTCCTACCTCTCAGGTCCTCTGTGAGGGCTTTTTTATGACAGAGTAGTAGAGGTACCCCTGCTCTACCACAAAGATTATTCAAAATTCAGGGGGTGTAATTGAACTGATAGGAATGTCTTGCTGCAAAGACAGCAGAATATCGAGATGTTGAATGTTTGTTCCTTTGGAAAGTCTCATTCAGAGACAGTTCCTAGAAGAAGCCAGCCCTTGGGTAGATGGATTTGTAAAATGGTGTGATTCTTGGGGTGTCGTGTGCAAGGCCAGGAGTTGGTCTCGATGATCCTGATGGGTCCCTTCCAACTCAGCATGTTCTACAAGTCCATGACTCTGTGAGGATTTCTGGAGGGTGGTTGCCTGGAGCTGTCAACCTCCACTCCCCTTCTCCCATGTGTTTAGTTTAAGAATTAAGCACATTATCAATGAACAGGATGTACCCAGGCCAGTTGGGCTTTACCAGTAACAAAACATGGGTCGCTGTTTCATGTTCCCTGCTGCCCTTTTTCTCCTGCTTCTCTGGCTGGTGTCGTATAAACCAAATGGAAATCTTCATGTGAAGGTCTACTTTGCTGGTTTTCTTTTAGCTTAGTCTTGAGGCTTGAAATTTTTTGTGTCTTCATTGTCTTGCGGCCTCTTAAAGGAACTTTTTAAGGTTTGTGTTTGCTTGCAGTGCTTCTCATTTTAAGAAACCCACTGCCAAAAGCTGTTGCTGGCAACCTGTCAAGTCAGCTGTGCAGCACGTGAATGAGCCTCTGGAAGTCTTTTAATCCTGCCTGACGTCCACGAGCTTGCTGTTGGTACCATAAGGCTGTGAATTACAGGAAGAGAAAAATTGCTCCTTTGGCAAATAGAGGCTCAGATGCTTTTAGTCTTCATCTCCTTTGAATTATGTCATGTAGTCTGTTCTTTCATGGCAGGCTGTGTCTAGCATGGGAGCTGGTACCTCAGTTTAGGAATTACAAGACTTTGGCTCTACTCACATTTCTGCTGCCAGCCTGCTGCATGAACACAAACCAGCTACCCTTACTGCTGCCCCTCTGCTCAATCTCCATATCTGTAATGCTAACCTAATTATGCCAGCCTGCTCTTCACAGTGCTCACTGCCCTTTGGAGGAGTAATAGTCAGATATTAGTAAGTGCACATAACATAAGTGCAACCTACTGCATTATGGAATTCAATGGCTAAAGATTCCAAATGAAGAAGTTGTTAGGAAATGTCTCTTCTGTATAATGCATTGATTATTTGAAATAATCAGAACTATGAATCAACTCTGCTTTTGAATAAATTTATAGCTATAGTGGAAAGCTAAACTGAGAATACAATAGCTAAATATCCCTGGGATTTTAAACCTCCCTGATGGACTCTGCAAGTCTTTGGCTTTGGTACAAATCCATTATCTATATGACAAGCATTTGTTTGTTCTGTTCACCAAATAAGTTGCACCATTTGTAACATCCAGCATAATTGCCATTTAACCAAGTTCAGCTGCCTGCAACTGCAGTGCATTCATAGCTGGTTGGAAACCAAATTCGTAAGCATCCTCTGGGAGTTGCATCCAGCTGCTTTTATTGGTTCCCATAACACAGCCAGAAAAATCTTATTTCCTTTCAAGCATGAGGAGAGATTAACAGTGAGGTCAACACTGTCACTTGATGCCATTTTAAGTCGGAGTGACAGCAGAGGATAGGGGTCAGTCGCACTGGGGATGGTTTTCCTCACAGCACTGCAGTTGGATCACTTGTAAACCTTCACCAAGCAGCTGGCCAGGCATTCTGTTCCCAACTGCTCCTGGAGGTGTGCTAGCACTTAGCTGGTTCTCCATAAAAGTTAGATGGCACAATGTGTGAGACTACCATCTGGGATCTGTTTCAACAGAAGCAAAATTGTTCTGTTTTCACACTCTTCATGTAGGTCACACATGTCAGTTTCAGCTTGCTCCTGGCTGTGGCATTTGCTCCAAGATGAAGGTTTTTATGTTTGAGGAGAGACCAGCAATCAGCATCAATGACAGCCTGTCCTTTTTATTTTCTCTACAGCATTTTCTATCTGCATGCGATAGTAATTGACACACTCGAAAGGTTTCCATGGCAGAGTAATTTAACTGACATTTTCTCAGCAGCAGTAGATAATTTTTGTAAATTTGGGCAAAGCCTGAGTTGTTCAGACAATTGTACTGTGTCCCTGGTCTTTGTTAGGGCTATGACATAGTTGCCATTGAGTGGGAATTGTCTTCATCAACACTGTAAACTCAGAATTAAAGTTTCTGCTGAAAGGAAGCCTACATTTCCTCTTTTTCTGTTTCACTTATCTCTTTCTATTTATCTTCTTTTCTTTCCTTTGATAAATAAATATTTGTCCTACATTTTGATATCCTTTAAATATTTATCTTCTATATAGGTTTTGTCTTTGCTTATCTGTTCAACTTTGGTTTCATTATGGCTATAATAAGCTCTGCAATGTAAAATGTCAATGTCATACAGCTAGGTACTATCTTGACCCTTGTTTATTATCATAAGAAAGAAATATTTTCAAATACTACATTTAGAAGTACTGGTTTGTATTTTTGTTTTTACATGGTGTTCCCTGCATTTGAGTCACCTTTACCACCTATTTCTGTCCCTTAAAAAATATTCCGCGTAAAGGGAAAAGAATGGGCCCCCAGCTTGTGCCCCCTCTCTTGTTTTGTTGAGGAGAACAGCCAGTGCTCAACAGCTCCAGTGAGCCCCTAGGATGAGATTTCTGTGCAGAAGACAGTTTCTAAGCAACAGATTTTGACCTTGGTACCAAGGAAGCCGGGACACTCTTCCTAGACCATCCCATTAAATTCACAGCCCTCATTCAGCCTTTCCAACCTACTGAAATCTGGACACCCTCTTGTCCAGAAACGCCTCAGCTGTCCCCAGGGGAGATGATGCCCTGCAGATTCCCAAGGGCAGCTTTCTAGGGCAGAGGAAAGCTACCATCCCCTGAGTCAGCGGGCCTGGTGTGTGTGGAGCCACAGGAAAGGAAAAACCTCAGTGAAGTTCCAGGAAGAGAGAGGGCCACAAATCATGGGCAGCAATTACTCCAGGTGTCGTTTTGAGGCAATTCCTGAGCTTAGTGGAGTATGGGAGACAGGGCCGGAACTAACCTCTGCAGCTTGAGGAAGCAGGTGATAGCTGTCTGCCAGTCCTTCCAGAGCATCCCCCCTCCTCCCACCTCTTCCTGCTTGGGACTGCGGAGGGGGCTGCGAGGGAATAGGGATGCTCAGCTGCAGTGTGGGCAGAGGGGTGCTCGGTGCCTTCCCTTGGCAGAGAAGGGGAGTGGCAGCAGTGAGGCTGTTCAGCCCTGCAGCCGGTGCAGGGACTGGAAGGAATTTTACGTGAGGCTAAGTGTGAGACTGATGGAGCAAAACCAAGGTGCTCAAGATGTAAGACTTGACTATGCTGCATGAGATTTGCCCGTGTCATAGGACTCCTTACGTGCATCTTCATTAGAATTATGCAGGAACCCTGCCATGCTGTTACCACAGATGTGTGTTTAATTTGCTGTAGAGAGTTTACCGTGTGAGAGGTTTTGGGAGAGCTTTTTCAGGAGCAGCACAAAGCAAGCAACTTCAAAAGCAAAGTTTTGAGGAAGCCTGAAAGTTTGCACTGTGTGTGTGAGGAGTATGATTTCTAGTGGGCACTGGAAGGGCTGTCACAGGGCTGGTGGTCCCAGGGCTGGGAAGATGTCCTGGAGCTGCATTACCCCCGTGCCTTACCCACAGCTTTTACCCATGGGGTAACAGCTTTAGAGAGCAAAGATTCTTGGTGAGGCTGAGACCGCAAAATTAAAAGCATTCTGTGGAAGCTAAACTCATGGTTTTTCTTTACAGGGTTTTAAAGTTCATTATGAATTTTTAGTTTCTGCTATTATTTTCACTTTGCTGGAATGTTCTTATATAATGCTATGGGCATTAATCCTACTACGAATGCTGTGTTTCAGACAGCCTTCCAAACACTTGTGCATAATAATAAAATCTAGATTTTTTTTTTTTTAAGATGTCCTTTATTGAGGTGGAGTCACTGCAGCAAAGTAGCACATAGTGAAAAATGCAGTCTCATTCCCCTGCAGTCAGGGCAGGCTGGTTTCTTACTAAATAGTTCTTTAACTTTTTCTGTTCAGTTTTGTTTTAAAATGTGTCAGTAAGAAGGCTCCAATCCCAACCCATTACTCTGCTCCGTAGGGGTTCATGCGGTTACAGTTTGCACAACATAACCTACATTTCCTCTTTGTCTGTTTCACTTACCTCCTCTATTTATATTAATGACTTTCCTTTTATTTTGATAAATAAGTCTTCTTTTTCCTTCATGTTTATATCCTTTAAATATTTATCTGCTCTCCTCCTGTTTCCCTGTAGTCATTGCTCAGTACCGTTTATGTTTAGCTTTTGGCAGTTAACTCAGTAACATAGGGAAAAAAACCCAAGATTTCCTTCTTGGTTAGGTACTCTTTTAGAGCTCAAGCAGCTACATATATTTTCAGAACTGTATATAGGGACTGAGATGTAGATGGTGAGATCCTATTAATGTCAACAGTGGTTTTACTATTGACTGTTTTAGGGCCATGATTTCACCCAGAAACTCTCCAAACTTAGTCATATCTTCCACAACACTCCCCATACGGTAGTGGAGTCCAGGCTGAAAACCAGTTCACAGTTGTTTGAGGACTGTGTTTCTCTTCTCAAAGGAGAAAACAATAAATCAGCCCTTTTTTATTGTTGTTGTTGTTGTTGTTGTCATAGTGACCAAGGCTTGCTGATTGCAAAGCTTTAATGAACATCTTGATCACGGCAAAAGACTGGGCTTTTTCTTAATGCTCTAATTTAGGATATGACCTTGCCTTGACTTCACACCCTGCTTGCTGATGGGGCTGGAGGCTTCTTCAGTGACAGACAGCCGTCTCACAGATGCTTTTCACTTTTATGAGGCAAACACATCATCAGAGCTATAATAAGTATATCTGCATTACATGTCAGGTCCTGGGCAAAGCAGAGGTTTGCTTTGTCTGAATGTTGACATTAAACACCACAATTTTACTGAACTATGGAAATTCTAAATGCCTGTCTGTTTTGTGTGCAGGTAGCATGGAGGGCTGGGTTACGCATAACCTGATAAACCTTGTCCTGTGTGGTTTACAAATAGAAACTGTCTCAGGGCTTTATATCTCCTAAATGAAGTGTGTCCTCAGTGTTGGATGATAAGCCACTATCCCAGCTTCCTCAGTGATGCCTTAAATATACTACTTATTTGTTTCAGAAACCAAAATGTTTGCAATTCAGTATCTGAAACGCTCATCCAAAAAATTTTGTTACAGCAAGTCAGTTTGGACTGGCTCTGTGTTTACCACATCCAAGCAGCCTAATGGAAGGAGTGTTTAGAGTGAGAAGTCGGCACAGTGCAGTTGTGGTCAGGACAGCTTAGGGAGAATGTTAACATTTGCCTCCTGTCCTTTGGCCAAATCCATCCAGACCCTCCCCTCTGAAAAACGCACCTCTCACTGTCCAGCCACTGCCTCACGTTGCCCATATCAGAACTAAGCTGGTGGCCAATCACAAAAACATTACCTCGTAACTTTGTATGTTTACCCTAAACCTGGAAGACATAGGGGTTCTGTTTTAGAACTTCCTGGTGGGGTTTTTTATTATTCCATCTTCTGATATTATGTTACAGTTGATAAAGAAAAGATTGAATTTCTGATAGAGTGTCTATCCACAGGAACAAGACTGCTGAGGGAAATTTTGCTTGACAAAATATCAGTATTAAGGATTTCAGCAGAATTCTTTGGTTTGATTGTGTACGTTTTAAAAAATATTTTATAGTTGTACATTATAATTATTGTTAAGAAAGAGGAGATAAAAAAAATAAAATAAAACCCTTTAAAAAGAGTACTTTGATGCAGCCAAAACAGTTTTTCTCAATTTAATTTTGGCAAAACTTGCCGAATTTAGGCTTTTTGGTCCAGTTTAGAGAACGAAAACCCACAGCAAAAACATATTTGAAAATATTCAAAATTACAAGTTTCAAACAGGTCTACAGAAAACATTTACTAGGATTACTTCAACCTATGACTTAAACCTGCCCTGGTGGCAAATGACAGCATCCCAGTTTATACATTCTACACAGAGAGGAAATACCACGTTTCCTCTCCTTCCAGGAATTCTCACATAATATTTTATAAAAGATTATTGGTCTCATCCTTAAACATCTGAACTGGACCAGGCAGAAGGTTTCATACCATGCCATTAAACAAAATAGTAGAGGCTCATATAACACAAGAGAAGGGACTTGGGTGGGCTTTACATCACTCTCACCAGGAGCACTTTGCCCTGAGTTGGTGTGCCAAGAACTTGTTGGGGAGATCCTGCACCACCCTCACCCCCTCTCACCTCTGCTAGGCTTTGAGAGTGAATTAGTAGTTGCTCAAAGGTCCTGAGGGAGAGGAAATGCCCCTTTCAGCACAACTGGCTTTTTAGACCTGGAGAGACTGAATAAAGGGAACATTTCTTTTTCCTGTAGAAGGCTGGCATAAGAGGGAATATCTTTGCATTTTCACCCCGAGCCAGTGTTCACTCCACATACTTTTCAATCATAAAATCTGTATTTTTGCCTTTGATGATATGCTGCAGAAAGTATTTGTGATGAATACCAAAGCACAGACAGCTTTCACACTTCCAGAGTAAAGTGATGCACAAACTTTATTCAGCCCTCCCTGAAAAACCCCCAAAACAGGTGTGGTTTCAGAGCAAAGAGCATCAGTGGTTGATTAAACCATGCTGGGCTTCATGCTTAAAAGGCAAGCTCTGAAACTCCTTGCCCTGAGAGACCCAGCAGTTCCTGGATGTCTGGATCATCTCCATCTCAATCAGGACAAGAAAAAAATAACTTCTTCATTGCTTCTGTTGGCGTAGCAACATCTCAACAGCAAAACACAAGGCAGACACTCATTTGATACTGGAATGCCCCATGGATAGGAAATATGAATCTTGGTGCTGCCTCTTCTTTGCAGCTGCATGCGAGTTAGCCAGCACTGCAGCAGGGCAGGAGCTGCCAGGGAAAAAGAGTCTCCCAGGAGATGTGAGAGAAGTTTAATGGAAAAAATTCATCCCTCTTTAGACTGTGTTTAAGAGTAGGACTGAGGACTATATGTCCTGGTCATTTTTCCTTTATTGGTTTCTTGTAGGCTGGAACTAAATTTGAAGTACCTATTTTGCATGGGGAGAAAAGGCCAACTGTCCCATAAATGTTTTAAACAACTTTTCTTTATTGCAAAACTATATGAAACCAGTTTCTTCCTTCAGGTCATCATAATTTCCAGAGCTACTGATGAATAGTGTTTACTGGGACCTCTGAATTCTAAGGCCAGCCCTCTTATTCATTTGTCATTTTGAAATTATGCCTATTCCTAAAACATAGGTAATTACTGCCTGTCAGTAAGAGTTAGTACTGAAATTGTTGTTATTGCCAGCAATAGTAGTAATAATAATAAAAAATAGTCATAACTGTTCAACTCAAGCAAATTAAATATAGAAGCATGTTACACTCAAATTCAAGAAACAAATACTTTATTGATGATTTCAGAGGATATCACATCCACTAAGGTAAATAAATTTAAATCAAACATATGCTTTACATAAAAAGAAGGAAGTTCCAGGTGCAACTCTGCAGAGGTGTTGAAGACTTGCAGTTTTGCACAAGTTGTGAACAGATGTGTTTTCAGCTGTAGATTTTGGATTTTTAGAGGAAGTTCCCTTTTAGCAGATGGCAGCTTTCTTTTCTCTTCATCAAGCTGCTTATTGAGTCTGGTTTCAATGAATTCTGTTAGAACTGATATATGCAATTGTGAGGGGTGTAATTCTGACTTTGCTGGTGATGTACATCTCCATAGAATGTGGCTTATTGGATACCATTTCACCTGGGAGCTGTGCATAGGCACATCTGTGGATGTTCAGTTGGTCCAGTTCTGCTTAAAAATACACAAAAATTGAAATTTCACCTCTGCATAAGGACATGAGATTTATGTGATCCTCTGGCTGGTCTGTCAGTCAGTACTTCTCTAATGATGGGGTTGAGCCCAGCAGCTAATTTCAGCCAAAAATCTAAAACACACTTAATCTCCTGCAGCGTCTGTGGATTTTTTTGGTCAAGAAGAGAGATCCAAGTTGGTGTCCCAGTGAGGAAACAGCAGGAGGTTGCAGCTGCCAGAGGCTCCGTGGGGTAGGAAGGAGGCGACTGTGCAGCACCCTCAGCTCACCAGGCTGCTCCTTGCTGGGCAAGGGTATGAGGAAAACATGACAAGAGCTCAGGTTACTGCTCTGAGGATTTATTTTCAGCTGAGTTCTTATGTCCTAGAACCCATGTTTGCTCCTGACAAGTCCCATGTGAATTTTTTTTTTTTTTTTAATAGCATCAGACTTCATCAATCTGTTCTTTAATTCTCTTTGCTGGAAAATTGAGCAGAGGTAGTTCAGAGGGCTATACCAAGATTTAATTAACTTTTACAAACAGAGAGAATAATGAATAGGTGGTAAAGACTATAAATGAAAGTTCAATACTAAAGTGTAGTATTGATTTAGAGATATCTGTCATTCCAAATCTCAACATCGGAGCATCAAGGCTACTTTAAAATACAAACAAAGGGAACTCTTTGATTTCTTTGAAGCCAAACGTGTCATTTCATGTAAAAAGGGAAAAAAAGAAAGATGGTGGGGGGGGGGTAGAGATAAAATGACCTCCTCCAGACCCTGGACTCCTAAAACCCAGTCTACATTCTTATTGATTTTTCAAAGTGCCTTTCTACAAAGAAGTGTCTCCTTCTCTGTAGGTCTGGTTTTTTATCTTTGCTGCAGCAGCATAGGGCTGAGTGGTAAAGCTCTGGTATAATGGCTTTTTCCCCATCTCTGAAAGGTTCCATATTTCAGGCCATTTTCCAAGAGGATCTTTCTTCCAGGAAAATAGCCTGCACAAAATTATATGCATTTCAAAAGAAAAGCACATGAAATCCCTATGTGACATTATGGGTATACTTCTACATTCCGTGTGTCAACAGGACATTTTTTTGTTTTTTCTTTGTGTTGTAATAATGCTCTGCTGATGAAGGTGCAACATGAAAGGCTGCTCTTTAGAGGATTTGAGTTTAGTACTGTGTGGTAGAAAAACACAGTCATGCAAATAGTATTTCCAAGCAGAACCATTGAAGCGAGACTATGATCACTTTTCAAAAGCCTGTATTTCCCCATATCTCAGGTAATTAGGCACCCCACAAGTACTTTGCCTGTGGGGTCCTGGGCTGGCCCAGGCCATATGAGGACAGCAGTGCCCAGACAGGGACAATCTGAGGTGCTGCTGAGCCTCCATCTTCATGAGCATGATTTCTGCTCCCAAAAGACAGGTTTTCAAAAAAGGAAATGTAGTCCCATAGTGCAGCAGCTACAGGTTCAGAGTGGTTACAGGGCTATGACTGGAGAATGAGATGTCTTCTGTGGTGATATCACCTTCTCTTTAATTTTGGTGTGGCTCCTGTGTGTTTGTGGGGAGAAGGGTGACTGGGCTCCCTGGTGGGTCCATGCCCTGAAACCACCACAGCCCCAAGCAGGGCACAGGGCACGGGGCTTTGGCAGAGCACTGGGCTGCACAGCTGGGCCTTTCCTTGTTGAGAGGTCAAAATGATGGGTGGAGGAGAGTGAGCTGCTGTTCTGACAACCTCTTCTCACACCTGTGCAGTGCAAATGCAGGTAGGCATCTTATTAGGCTACCTAACCAAGCTTAATGGGAAGTGTCCCATGTAGAGTGTCCAGCAATGCCCACCTATCCAACAGGAATTCCCACCTGGGATCATCACTGATGGACAGCACAAGAAGCGGTCTGTCTTCACATAGGTTAAGCATTTTGTGAGTGTATGATGTGTGATTTTTACTTGTGGGATTACAACTCCACGATTCCCTTTATTTTGAATTTATCCACAAGGTGGCTTAGGTTGAATAAGCTAGTAGAGCTTACGTCAGTACTGGCCTAAGTAAAGCATCAAAATAGCAAGAAATCCAAGTATGTCGCCAATGCTATTTAAGGTTTTCAGATCAGCTGGTTTGGACCTATTTCTGTGCATCAGTTTTTGAAGTACAGCATAGACTGGGGTTTTGTTATGGCATGTTCCTTATTTAGGTGCTGAGAGTACTCAGCTTTTGAGCAGCTCCACAACACATGCCTGCAATGACAGAATCTGACTGACGTCTCAGGCTTTGCTACCTAAAATAGTTTCATGATACCTCTCGTAGATGCTTTAGTCTGAAAAGTGTATCGGCATTGTGAAAAGAAGGAAGAAAATACCAATACTTTTAATAAAATCGTGATTGAAAGTGCATCTTTAGGATCAAGATTTGATAACATGGGGACTTGAATCCTCCTCAGTGTCTGAATATTCTGCTGAATGGCTTCGGTATGAAATCTTCAGCATTATTTTTGTTTAGCTTGAATTCAGCTCACCTCTGAAATTATGATTTCCCCTACTCTCTATTTATCTCAACCACAAAAAGTATTTTTCTTACTAGTATCACACAATAAAGTTATCTCTACACATAAAAATAATTAGTTACTATTTTTATTTGGAATTTTTCTTTATTACTGATTGTTTGGGTGGCTTATTGGAAGTTTTGAATATTTTATACATAGATCACTTCCAGAAAGTGCAATTCAGTGATACGTCATAAACGCTGCTCGCATCAGCAAAATACAATAAATTAATTAGCACGAGATCAATCTGACTTGCTCTGGGACTGGTACATTCTGTTTCATCTTAAATGAAGTAAAGTTATTAATTTTGTATAGTTTTCATTTTCACATTAACATTCTCTTCTGTGAAGTGATTGCCTCTTGTTGTTTGTAATACTGTAGTCATTTTAGTCAGGGCAGCTCTCCATAGAGAAAGACTTGGGGCCTTCCTGGAGAATTTACTATACAGACCAGACAGTCAGAAATAGAGGACACTTGAGTGCTCTGATTTGCTTAAGGTCATACAAACCGTCAGCAGAGTGAGAATCAGAATCCAGATTGCCAAACCTTATTTCAGTACTGTATCCAGTGACCATGCTGCCTCTAAATATGCCACTGTTCTTATTGTTCTTTCTTTATAGTTCGGGATCGGGTACGATCTAAAATGGAGAGAGATATTTTGGCAGAAGTGAACCACCCTTTCATAGTCAAGCTTCATTATGGTAACTATAATAAAATATAATTCATGTTCATGTTTGTGGTTGGGGAATTGTGACTAGGTGTGTTACACTTTTCGTGCAGATGCCCTCTGCCTACTTTTGACTCTGTTTCTAACAAAGTCATAGAAGCTACCTGTGTGAAATTCTTCATTTATGCTAAAGGAGAAATTCAGTATTTGTAAGTTTTAGCCATTCCTCCATCAAAATAAATTTGTCATAAAGTCTGACATGGTAGGTAGTGCTGGTGGGGTAGCTGGTGAGTTTACATCTGCCAACCCCTTACCCGCTGTCAGATATCATTTAGAAAGACAGAGAATTTAAATAAAAGCTGGTTTTAATAATCAGTACCAGTCTAAATTTGCATATGTGTGTACATGAATGTGGGGTCACGCCAGCCCCATTATTACTGTAACAGGTGTTCTGAGGACATTTGGATATGTGGGCTCTCCTCTCACACGAGCATGGGAACTTCTCTCAATGCCTCAGTCTCGGTGACTCGGATACCTTTTGGAGTGGGAAACACTGTTAATTCATAGCTGCTTAGCACGGAAATGAGTGTATTAGTAATGCACTGTTGTCTCTCAACTGACACTACTTTCCCCCATAATCTAAGCTCAATTGCTAAGTTCTGTACAGAAATATATGTATTTTTTTTGTTCTCAAAGTTTTGAAATGACAGTGAAGCAGTGGCATGAATGATACACTGTTAGTCAACAGGACTTACTCATTGGGGACTTAATCTTGATTCAGACTTCCAATATCTCCATCCTTTTCTAATGCAGCATTTCAAACAGAGGGAAAGTTGTATCTAATACTGGATTTCCTGCGGGGAGGGGACCTTTTCACCAGACTCTCCAAAGAGGTAAGCTGATAGATCTTGAAGTAAGAAATTAAAGACTGTCTTGGATTTTCAGAACTCAGATTGAGTTGGTGGGAATGAAAAATGGCCTTGGGAATAGTCCTATATGTATGTAATAGAGCTATCTCATTTTGCATGGTTAAGTGGGTTCTTAATAATAGTATTTGAATTATGCTATAGGTAATGCAGCAGATAACCATGTAGGCATCACGGCCAGAGAAAACTGCACCACTGCTAATCTATTCCCTTAGCAAAATAGCCCCAGACTCCTTCCTTTTGAAATAAGTCTTGGATGTGATGAGAAACAGTCTGAGCAATCAATCCCCAATACGTTTTGCCCTCGGGATGAGCACAGAACCACTGGAAAAACACACAGAGCCATCAAAGGGAAGAGATGGCTGTGGGTCAGGGCCAGCTCCTGCAGCTGCTGGGAGCCGGTCAGGGGCCACGCACCACCCTGGGCATGGCAGATTGGCTATCTCAGCCCTCACCTGCCCTCCTTCTGCCTGCCAGGAGCAGCTGCTGCTTCCATCCCCTCTCCAGGCTCTCATCCCTCCCCTGTCCTCTGCATGCCATGCCCCTGGAGAGGCCCTGCTGCAGGCAGGGAACGTCCCAAACCCGAGTGTCACTGATGCCCATACAGAGCAGCCACAGTCAGTTTTCCAGGTTCATTTGGCTCTTTTCCATATCTCCGACCCTCTCTGAGTCCCAGAGAGGTCCCTGCAGGAGTGCAGGAGGCTTCAGTGAGGCAGGATGGCTGCCCTGCAGTTGTCTGTGCCCTGGTCTTCTCTGTCACCAACACGATGTCCCCAGCCCGTGGCACTCCCCAGGGTGTGGTGAGTGGGGTGTGGACAACCACTTACCACGCGGTCTTTAAAGATAGGGACCTTTCAAATGCCACCTTGGGGGGAAGCTCTGTTGCTCTTGGGTTTGGGGAGCTACTGATGGACTAAAAAAGCTGTGAAAACGGTATTTTCAGTCAAAATTTCCCTAGCTTTCTCCCGCACCCCATTCAGTTCCTGATTCAGTGACATGCTGCAGGCTGCTGTGTGCTCTGCAGCTTGGGACCCCAAGTATTTGCTTTTAAGGCTTGTTTGCTAATGCGAGAAGACATTGGTAACAAGTTAATTACACTGCTGAGTAATGATCCTTGTATAAATATTCAGTCCCTGGTAGCAGTTATTTTTAATATGAGGGAAAAGATTTAAAAAATTTAAATTTAAAATATCCTTCTGCTGTTGTCATGAGACCAAGCTTCATTAGCGAGGCAGCGCTGCCGTCTCAGCAAGGGCCTCTCCAGTTTCATGGAAGAAGACACAAAATGTGGCTCTTGCCTAACCTGTTCTGCACAGCCAGGGTACTCAAAAGTGGAAGGTAACAGCTCAGACTTTGTACTTCTTCAAAGCTTCATGTTTTCCCCAAAGCTTTTCCAGGGCAATTCACTGACTTCTCTGCTGTATACCATCAGGAACGGGTCCTCTTGAGCTGACAGTAAAAACATACTTCTCTTTTTTCAGTGTTTGCAGCTCACCTTGGCTGCCTATACTTTGCAGCTGTTTAGGGGCCAGGTATTGCAAGGCAAGAAGTTCTGGGGAAACTTGAACTGTTTGCAATTTGTTATTATATATTTGGTTGAAAGGTATTAATTTCAGTGGACTTTCAGTCACATCCCATATACATATATTGCATGCATACATTCCTATTTCTTGCTGCCTCTTAGAGACATCTGACATTAACTAGGTGTACATGTATAGATCAGATTTTTCCTTGATTCTATTGATTTAATTTCTTGCTTACATTATTTATTTTAAACCTTACAAATAATTAAAATTTATTTTTAAAATTAATGCAATTTTTACATTCAATACAGTTAAATTTTTAGAGTTTTTGCTTGTGTATTTATTTATTATTTTCATTGTGTTTTTATTTCTAGCCTTTGCAGTAAAATTTTTAATTAAATTATGTGACATCTGTTCTCTGAATCATCTCTTTTTTTCTCTCAGCTGTCTGGAACTTCTCAAAGCACTCAGATATTTTGGCTACCCCTTTCTGAGAGCAGAGACTTAATTTTAAAATTAAGCTCTG
Organism: Daphoenositta chrysoptera; assembly: GCA_013397915.1. Lineage (NCBI taxonomy): Eukaryota > Metazoa > Chordata > Aves > Passeriformes > Daphoenositta > Daphoenositta chrysoptera. Next base: position 147,897 of record VZRO01003721.1, read on the forward strand.
CAACTTCTACTGTAGAATTTACATTTACATATGACAAGTAAATTTGTATTGAGCTGACTCATTTTACTTCTGTCATGCATAATATTCACACTTGTGCATCCAATATATCAGCTTTTTTTTCTGCATTTTTTTCTCTGTGTGTATTGAAATTTAATTAAAGAGAACATCTGAGATGTAATGGAAGTAGAACCAAAGGGGTTTCCTGCCATCTGAGTTTTTCAGAGCTTATTGGATTTTTGATTACAGAAGTCTCCTCTCACCTAAAACACAGCTTTCAGTGTTAGCAGTGTCCATTTCAGCTACAGAAAAAACTCTTCAGCTGGCACCTCCTCAGGCCCTGGATGTTAAACAAGACTCCACTGCTTAGGGCATCTGAGATTCCTTAAGCACTCCAAGGCATGAGGTTTTAAATTCATTTCTGAGTCTCTTCATCCCGTGTATTCTGCTCAGATTTGGAAGTATTCACATCCCAAAAAAAAAGGAAATTTCCCTTTTCATGGGAATTTGGTAACCAAATGCCAAGATTTTAGCAAGTTAAGGGCTATGAAAGCAATATGGGCTGCACTGAATGTGTTTAATTTTGCTGTTCATTTCCAAAGGCTAAAGAGTTATAATTTATTCCTATTATTGTGACATAATGTCATCTAAACAGATCAAACAAACAAATGAGAGAAGCATATTTTAAGGAACAGAGGTACTCAACAGATCAAGTTTAGTTTTATAAGGAGAATCTGGTAAAAATTGTTAATGTCAGTTCAGACAAATTATGGAAAATTGAACCTGATGCGATGGTCCTTCCAGCATTCCCAGGTTAGACAATTCCTCTCCGTGTCTGTTTAAGGGAAGCCAGCCCTCTGCTGTCCAATAAATAGATGTGGTCTTCTCTTTCTTCTCTCTAGGTGATGTTTACAGAAGAGGATGTCAAGTTCTACTTAGCTGAGCTGGCCTTGGCATTAGACCACCTCCATGGTCTTGGAATTATTTACAGGGATCTAAAACCAGAAAAGTAAGTTAACAAGGAAAAGTGAAGTGAAACATAAATACATGAACTTTTAGGTTGTTTCTGCTCCTTGTCACACTACTAAATGAGAAGGTGCCAGGAGCTCTGCCTTCCTTCTTGTTTATGAGACTCTACACGAGACCTTCACTAAGAGCAGTTGAGTTCTCCTATCATACCATTTTAGTGTGAGGCCAGATATTTTGACTGTACTCCAGTATGATGGGACCTCTGTGTACCTGACCTTCAGTTTTGTGAATGATTTCAGTAAAGAATTCTGATCCCTGTGCCTTGAAATTCGCTGGCACTGTTCTCTCTTTGCAGCATTTAATTTGGCCTTCCCCTTGATGCAGTGTAAACCACTCAAAGCAACTCCACTTCCAGCTCATACAGAATACGTCATGGCACTGTTCAGTTTTACTGTAACCATTACTTAAAATAAATGAGCATGTCTGAAAACTCGTGTGCCAATTATCTCGTGAGAGACATGATAATCAGGATTTTTAAAACACTTGTATTAACTGTGCAAAATATTTTCAAAATATTTGTTCTCACCTATATTTGCAGCTGTCTTTCACCTTTAATGTGGTCCTAATTTTCCTTTCTCTTTTTTATTTGCAATACGTCAGTAGAGCAAATGACACCCTGAGTGCTATCACTGGGAGTGACATGATACCTTTTTTATTTTATGCCCTTTGCCTGGTGCTTTGCTGGCATCTGCTGTGATGACTGGAATAAATCAGGCTGCAACATTTCAAAGTTCCTTTTTAATGTAATGGTCACCAGCGTTTATAAAAGATAACCACTGAAGGCAGTCTGTTTGGTAATTCCTTACACTTTCAAAGTCTTAACAGCACAGCAGCATTTTCCTTCTGTGACATCAAACTGAAAAATAGGCAGCTCTTTCTTTAAAATAGAGTGTTACTTCTTTCACTCTCATGGACAAAACATGAGACCAAAAGTGATGGAATGTGAACTTTTTAGGTGAGAAGTTGAAGGGGAGGAGACTGTTATCTCCGTTACAGTTCTGTGTGATTTAAATTTTAAATTCAATTTTATGTTTCAGTTAGAAAAATAATAGTAGTACTGTGCGAATTCAACAGATATACATAACAAGAGCTCTCAGTCTTTAGGGCTAGAGGGTATTTTGCAGTTAATCAAATTTTCCAATCTTGGTTCCACTCTTTGGTTCCATTTATGCAACCAAATCTGGAAACCAGTGTCTTTGGCAAATATGGGAAGTCGTCCTGCAAATGGAACAACTGGAGGGAGAGCAGAACTGTTTTGTTCCTGATCTGAAATGCAGGTGGGCAGTGGTCACACCCCAGCTGCCACAGCCACGGGCTCTTGCATCATCTGCCAGCAGCTCCTTGATTTCAGCTTCATTCTGAATTGCTGTTTTATCCAGTCAGCATCAACAAACGTATACACAATAGAATAACTCCAATTACAGGTTTTCAGTTTTAAATTTTGATTTTATTGAGCATTAGTATGGATCATGCACACTGCTTTTCTCTCTGATGTTAGATGAGGCTGATTTTTGAGATACCACATGATATATGAATCTGCTATGAGAAGGTATCCAGACATGAGCTTGTACATTCAGATATAAATCACAATGCTGTTACATTTATAGGCACATGCTGTAATTTTTCTGCTTTAGAAGAAGTTAGAAACCAAGGCAAAAATTAAGTGCATGTCAAAACTGTTCATTGTGTTTGAGATACTGAGAACTGGATTTTTCAGAGTTCTCAGGAAGTGTCTCTTAGCATCTCAAAAAACATCTCTCAGTGACTCCAGTTGCAAGTGAGAGCACTTTATATTTCTGCAGATCAAGCTGCAGTGCTTCAAATCAGGGATCAGTGAATCGAGAAATTAGAGCTCATCTAAGGAAGGAAGGTGTCTCTGATTTGTCATTGTCATATAGAAGCATGTTGAAAAGATACAGATGGAACCCAGTTTTCTCTGTATTTTTGTCTGAGCTGAGACCAGCCATCCCTTTCACTGTACTGCTCTGCTAAAATCCCTCCCTGAGTGTTATCAGTCTGCCAACTGAGACAAGATTTCTCTGGAAGAAAATAAAAAGCATCATCACGTAACTGAAGACCTTTATACAGTGAGATCACTGTGTAAAGTTAAGGTGGCAGCCCTCACCCTTGCATTTTCTTTCGTATATATGGTTTGTGGTCTTTGATGTAGAGTTAAATGGATTAACTGTAATACAGTTTCATTTGGACGCAATTGACGTAGTATAAAATTAGTTTACATGAATTTAACTGTTGTGTAGGAAAGGAAATTAGCCAGAAGTTTATACCTGGAGAAAAATAGCCTCTATAAGTACAAAGCCTATGTGTAGTCACACCTAGGACAGCAGAGCACGACAGCCTATGATATCACTGGAACTTTAGATTTACATTAAAGAAATAGATACAGCAGAATTTAAAAAAATATTCTCAAGGGGAAAAAAAAGGTAAATTTTTGAGTTACATCTGGGAAAGAATAACTTTCTTAATAAGACAATAAAAGAAAATTAGTGTCATCCCAGGATGCTCTCATCCTCTCCTAGATCAAATTTATCTAGATCATTACAGGTGTGTTGCTCACCTAGGCTTAAAACAGCTGGTGGGGACCCCATGGTCAGCACAGGAGGCCTCTTGGCAGTGCTCCACCAGTTGTTCATCTAGAATGTTGCTCCTAACAGCTAGTTTGAAATTTCTTTGCTGCCACTGCAGGCCACTGCTCCTTGACCTGCCCTCCTAGATGTCCCAACTTGCTTGTTCTGCTCTCAGCAGCAGCCTCAGGATATAGTGAGAAAATCCTTGTCCTTAGACCCTCCTCTGTAGCCAAAACAATCCAGCTTCTGCATTCTTCTTCAGTAGTCAGTCTATATAGGTGTTCAGTCATTCTCATTACTCCCCTTTGGTTTCGCTGGGCTCCTCTTGCCTTTGAAGTGCAACGTGCAGAATCACACACACACATCTTCAGGAGAGGCATTGCCAGCATCATCACAGCACAAGGTCTGCTCTGTCAGATTTGCAGAACTGGAGATAAATTTATCAGTTTATAATTTCCCAATTCTCTCCCTCTCTCCCCCCTTTATTGAAGATAGATGCTGCATTTGACCTTTCATTGTTCAATGCTTTTGCTGTTCTTCAGAAGTTCCCAAAAGTAACTGCTGATAGGTTTGAGTTTGCATGTCAGCTCTGTAAGCATGCTATAATAAAGCTCATTAGAATTGTTTATGTAAAAATAAAATAGTTAGAAAACAGTGCTGTTCAAACCACTTGGAAGAGCCCTCAGTACCTTAAAATTTAGGTTCAGCTTTTATTTTTTTAAGATTCCCTGAGCAAAAATCCATGTTAACAATTCAAAGCTATGAGTTAATTTCAAGTGCAACTGGGAGTTGTTTTCAAGGCAGCTGTACTTAAAAAGACAAGTAATTGAGCTTTCTGGTTAAAGTCTTGTTTAGAATGAGCAGATACTTCTCTTGAATTGTTGCAGACAAATTCTTTTCCTTGAGTTGTCTTGGTGATTTCAGTGGCATCCCTCGTGGGACAAGGTATTGTTCAGTCACACTGAGAGTCACTGAGTTCCTTACATGGTGAGGCACGATTTTACTTAAGAACTGCACAATCAAGCTATTAAATATGGTAAATATATCAAAATAGAAAAATGGGAACTTATTATAAAGTAGCATATGATGCATATGTTATTTCTTACCCGGTGGTTTAAGGGTGACTTAGAAATAACTCTACCATCTGAAAATGGACAGACTAATATTATTATTTATCTTTACGATTTATCTTTTCAGGAACCTAGGTGCACCTTAAGTGCTGGTATAGGGGCTTAGGTTCACAAGGAGTGGTATTAAGGCCCTCACTTGTGTATACAAGGGACAGTTCATATAACAGCATCTGATATGTTGAACTATACTCTAAAAAACACAAACAGCACTTTTTAATGCAACATGTTGCAAACCATGACAATCGATTTATTAATGTAACTGCCCTGTGTAGAGAGGGGAGATCTGAGAATCAGTAAAAGACAAAGGGTTATGGTGGAAAGCTTCCATTGATGTTAATTGTCCCTTTTTGACTTCATGTTGTCAGTGAAGCTACAGCAGAGAGGAATTTGTATTCAGCAGGGTGAGATAGCATGGGGTCATGTGAGATAGGTATGGGGTCATGCAAACACTGAAATGTCACGAAACACTGACAATTTGTGAGAAGCTTCTTCTCTATAGTAGATATTTGACTACTTCATCTGGTAATTTCATAACAAAACATGCAATGAAGTAGAACCCTTCATAAAGTCTCAGGTTTTATTTCCAACCTGAAAATTTGGCTACAGTTTCTGAAAAACATGAAGTGTGGGTTGAATCTTCTGCAAAACTGCTTTCACTTAGAAAGAAACTTAGATCATCCAAAAAACAAATCCAAAAAAAAACCAAACCCAACAAACTAACCCCAGAGTTCCAGCTTTATTAGATTTGGCAGAACTTCACATTGATTGTCATGAAAAGTCATGTCTAAAAACCAAAAATAAAGAAAGAGAGAAATGGGAGGGAATTGTTCAGGCCTTGATTTAGGACATGAAATAAAGCAATGCCAACAACCCATAACGAAAGCTTTTTATCCCTGTGATGAAGTTGCAGCAGAAAAGTGGATATGGAGTTTGCAGTCCTAGCTCTACTATGAGGCTTCTCCTGTAACTTGGAGTATGTCGTTCTGTTGCTACTAATTTAGCTCCAGCCTCTAGCATGGAGATTTCCAGCCTTTATTCTCTCAAGGCATACTTTTAAACTGAGGTCAGTGAAAGCAATTTGAATGTTTGTGGGATGATCCTGATGCAAAAATATTCAGTCATAGAATAATAGAATATCCCCAAGACAACCCCAAGAATCACACCCTGTGTCTGAGAGCATTGTCCAAACACTTGAGCTCTGTCAGACTGGTGCTGGGACCACTTCCCTGGGGAGCTGTTCCAGTGCTAAACCAACCTCTGGGTGAAGAACCTTTTCCTAATATCCAGCGTATACCTCCGTCCCATCACCGGTCACCACAGAGAAGGGATCTGTGCCTGCCCCCCCTCTTCAGAAAGCTGTAGACTGCAATCAGGTCTCCCCTCAGTCTCCTCTTCTCTAAGAGACACCCTTCTTTTGTGACATTTTTTCTTCCAAGCCTATGTGTGGTTCACTTATTTATGGTATTGGTATATTTTTCACCTAATAACTGTTATAACTGCTTTGAAGAGAAGGTTGACAATGACAGTATTCTGTAAAAGCACTCAAGCCTTAGACTGGACAAATAAAATGAAAAAAACTCCTAGCTGAAGGTTATCACTCAGTGGGATTGTAACCTAGTTTAGCATTTAAAAGTAGTCTACTTGTTATGGTTTTTATAATTTCAAAATATTCATTTAAATGAAAGATTATTCTCAAGCCTGAATCATTTTAAGAACTTCTGGTTATTTTTTCCTGTACAGAATAATACTGTCTTATTGTAGAATAGTGCATCCTGCAAACCATAGCTAAAGTAATTGTGAATGTCACAACAGAAATCCTACTATGGACATTGTAGGATAAAAAGGAACTGTAAAGTGTTAAAGATAAAAAAGAGAGTATGGAGTATGATCAGATAGTAAGTTTGCTTCTACAGTCACACTGGAGAAAACTATTTGTCTTTTGTTGTAATTTGCATTCTTAGATTCAGGTACTTTGTTCTTTGCTTCTTAATTTCACTCTAAGATAATTCAGTGCAACAGTTGCCTTTTTTTTTTTTTTAATTAGCATATTCTTTTCTTTTTACATGAAATATAATCTTCAGTTAGTAACTGTAGGATTATTTGTGCTGCCAGATGGCAAATGTGGAAACACCCAGATGTCCAAAGGGTGCTGCCAGGGGCCACAGAGGAAGCTGCCAGCAGCTGAGAGCGTGGTAGAAGGGTGGTTAGGGAACATGAGATGGAGCAGGGAATGGTAGATCACGTTTTAGGGGATATAGGATATGCATCCATTGGAAACCGGGATCTGTTCATTTTGCTGCTCATGCAAACAGCGTGAGAAAGAGTTGCTGTATGCTTCTGACTCAACCTCAGGCAGTATTTCAGTCTGATAGCTGTGTTGGTGTTGCCTCCAGCCCTTTAATGAGGGTAAGGTGTGAACTCTCTAATCAAGGCAAAGGTATGGGAAACATACCTTGTGTACCTACAGAAGCAGCATGGATTTTCAGTAGGAAATTATGGAATTTAAAATTCATTAAACATAAAATTAGTGTTTCTGGGAAAATTCCCACAACCTTTGAATTGCATTGTTATTCACAGGGGCTTCCTGGATGTGGGGCAAATTTTTGGGTGATTTCTGTGAGCTCTGTTCCCCCTTGCCATTTTTCCAGAGGCAGGTCTGGAGAGTTCATACATTCATGCTCACTTCCACACTGGAAAGTGTTTTATCTGTTCTCTTCTGAAGCACAGGTTTAGGGGTTGCAGTCACAAAAATATGTTTCATCTTGCCTGTTATATACTAGTAATTGGAAATTATGTGTTCAAGAAAACTGTGGAAAAAGAATAACGGTAAGATGCTTTTATCAAGAAGAAGAGGCTTTAATTATTGGACACATAGTACTGACTTAGTTGCTGGCCTTTAATGAGTTGCACAACAGCTTTTTCTGAACACATAAATGAATGACAGAAGAGCATCTTTTTTCAATTATGTTTCAGTTCAGACACAACTTTTCACAAAAGTATAGCCCATTATATTTGGTTCACTTCTGTTCTTTTTTCTTCCTGAATAATTAGATTAAAGTGATCCTCTAAGAGAAGAGGAATATAAAAATAGCTGGCACCATGGTAGATCATTTGGAAAAGAGAAGTATACTAAGTCTAAGTAGGACTGAGGACCACCTTCATTACTATGTCAATTTTTATTTACTAAAATTATTGTATTTCAAATTCAATATCCCCTCTTGTTTTCACAAAAACTAGCACTGCGTTTTATGAACTACAGAAATGTTGGAGTGCCTTTGTGAGGAAAAAATATGTTGGCAGGTGGCAAATGTGAGAACACTTGATTTTGGCTTCCAGGCTGAATTTTCATCTGTGCTCTGGACAGAAAAAATAAGCAGAGGCTGAGATCCATGCAGTTGGGCTGGGACTAGTCCCTGTGCTCTGTGACGACTTTTATTACTTCAGCATGAACCTTTGGACTTAATTTTAGGTCTAGTGACTCCAAGCCCTGATTATTTGTGTGATTGCCCTTTATTATGACAAGAACAGGAAACCTGTAGCTCCTTCTCCTGCTGGAAGCATATACTCTGCAGCTGTTGGCTTTGAACACCCTGTTTTTCTGAGCTCTGTTTGCATGCCCACCTTGAGCATCCTAAGGAGCAAGGAGTGATGCCTCAGGTTTTAACTTTTATATTTTTTTAATCCTGTATTGCCTTGTGTGTAACTCTGAAGTTTCTTGTAGCCTGCTAACTTCTGTTCTCTAGACATAGCAAAGCCTCTCCAGGCCTGCTCTCCAAGGACACCCAGGCTGTCCTGGGCCGAAAATGTGTAAGCCAACATCTTATAAAGGGGGTGAGCTCAGAGAAATTACATCATTAACTGAAGTTTTAGTTGGCGAATTTATGCTGATATGCAAATAAATCAAACCTATAGAAGTGTGAAGAACCCGTGACTCGTGGTCCATCTTGGGGTCCATTTTGGATGTAGTCTTTGGCTCCCCAGGGTGCACCTTTGAAGGCCTTTCAGATAAATACCTACCTTTATTCCCTTATTCCTGTCTAGTCTCTGTTTCTGAGTAGCCACTCAAGGCATCAGGAGGAGGCTCCTCATGGAACTGCCTCAGGCTGTGCATGCTTCAGACATGAGGTTAGACAAACCTTGGAGGTTCATTTTTCTTTCTGGAGCCACAGAATCCGCTACTGTTTTGTTTACATAAGTATTTGAATCTTGCATATCTCCTTACCTGACTTAAACATTTTTTATTCATGTTTCTTAACTGCACTCTGTGCCTGGCTAATGAATGAATGTTTCTTTTTTGCTTTATAGCATTCTTCTTGATGAAGAGGGTCACATTAAGATAACAGGTATGTGAGGAACAGAAAATTTCATACCTATAAGCTGATTTTTTTTTTCTGCAGTATATTCCACACATCCTGGTCTTTGGTTGGAAGGAATTTGCTTACGAAAACTAGAAGCCAGAAGAGTTTGAGTGTTGAGCTTCTCTGTTCATTTGTCAAACCCCTGTGCTGCACAGCACTTTGAGAACATAGCATTTTCTTGGTAAAATTGTGCTCTTTACTGACAGGAAGCAGGCAGGTTTGGCTGCCTACCACTGTGGATGGAAGGAGGCTTCCAATATGACTATTTAATCCAGGCAAAGGAAGGCTGGAAGGACATCCCTTTGGCACTCTAGAGTCACTGTGTAGCCAACCCTTTTAGTGGTGTAATCTGGGATTATTATTCCTAGTACTTTGGTTCTCTGTGCAAGAATCCTCACTTAGCATTGCCTCCACCAAACCTGAACTGTAAATTTCTCCTTATTTAAGCTCCCTTCTCCCTTGGGCCAGAACCTCATTCTGAACAGATAAAATGATATGCCTACTTTCAGGGTGTATTAACAAGTGCCAGCCAGGCACTCCACGTAGGCAGGGCTCCAGCACACACGTGCCTGTAGCCCCTTCCTGCACACGGACAGGAGGGCACTCCTCCATCTGGTTGGGGTGTTTTGCTCAAACAATTTAAGTGAGCAAAAGCCTAAGCGATAATTTCTAGAGACCTGACAAGTCTTTTTTGCTTGAATTTGTGTAGATTTTGGTCTGAGTAAAGAAGCCATCGACCACGACAAGAGGGCGTACTCGTTCTGCGGGACCATAGAGTACATGGCCCCAGAGGTGGTCAACCGGCGGGGGCACACGCAGAGTGCCGACTGGTGGTCCTTCGGCGTGCTCATGGTAATGCCAAAATTGTGCTGCTTTGTTGGAGGGCTGGCTGTAAGGAGGGGTCAGATCCCTCAGGTAAAAATTGCAGTGTCAGGAAGGCTTTTTCGCAGAGGTATTGCACTCTCCTTAAGGCAGCCTTCTAAAATGACGTGTTCAGGTGCTAACCTGCCCCCCTCCAGCCTCTTCAACCGTGTGCTGTTGTTGCTGACATAGACGAAGATCAAGAAGTTGATTTGTGACACTGTGATTCCTTTAAAAGCTGCATGAACACTGTAAGTTTTTGGAAGCAGATCTTTGCAGCGTTGCTTTATCAAGCATAGTGCTGTCCCTTGAGCCCAGACAGCAGAATCTGCTACTCTGACGGGGATTTGCCGGGGTAGCAGAGGTGGTGCTGCTCTCTCTGAAGTGTGCGGCTGCAGCTCTGCCTGTGCTCGGGGCACGGCCACCAGCAGGCAGCTGGGGCTCACAGGGCACCTCACAGCTTCCCTGCAGAACCAGGGCAGAAGCAGAAATCAGCAATGTGCTCTTCTAATGCAGCACCACTTCCTGGGGCATGGAGGCTATGTTTGGTAGCTATATATTACACTACATACCAAAATCCATAGAATATGTTTAAATTTTGTTTACCCAAAGCCGACAACTGGTGCCACAAGAAGAAGTATAGGAAACAATGTGAAAAACAGCAAAAATTTGGGTGGGGGAGGGCCTATATCATTGATCTAGCAGGTTGGCAGCAGTTAATCTACATAAATACTGTAATTTATTGCCTGAATTATAAAAGGAGTGGAGCATCCTTATCTTCTGTGGCCACAAATCCATTTGTGGATGCTCAGCACTTCTGAACCATATACATTTATTCACGAAAATCAATAGGTCATGTCTCATAGAATAAATCTATCCCTACCCTTTAACTTTTTATTATATATTTAGTTTGGGCAAATAGCTGTGTCTTCTCACTCTTTGTCCCCCATTAAATGATGGTGCATTTGGTGTATAGATTGTTTTTCTTTCACCAGTTAATAAACTCTGAATAAAAAGGGTCTACTTCCTCCCTGGGCTATGCTAGGCTTTCTTTTTTTTTTTTTTTTTCTTTCAATTTGTCTTTTCAACCCTCCCCTAAGGATTCAGCATATTAGAATTAGAAAAGATAAGAATCCCTATAAAAGGAGATGAATTAAAGAAAGTAAAACCCTTTAAACTCCAAGCTAATGCTTTAAGCCTTTAAGTGTTACCAGACATCTTAGAGAAAAATATGTCAATCAGTTCAACCTTTTTCCCTTTTCAACATTTAACTGGTTGGGACAGAAAAATGTGTATTTCCACACATTAAACATGTGGGAGGATTTTTTGATGTTGTCTTTCACTCTGCTCTTTTCTTCTTGTTTTCCTTGTTCTGTCACTTATATGTTCTATAAGGAAAGCTATTTTTCTGTCAATCTGAAAAACTGAAGATAATTAAATGGTATTCAAATGATTTATTAGCATTTCTTCCTAAGCACTTTGCAGTATGATGTAAAATAGACAAAGAAAATATACCAGTTGATGAAATATACATAGATTGAAAGGAAGTGTATGTGATAGTATAATTTTCATATCTAAAATTCTTATCAAAAAAGGGAACATATTAGGCAGATAGTTATAACATGGCCTGTATCCTCCTCATCATCAGAGCAAGCAAACATTCACTTGTTTGTTCTGTTCTGTGAAGGAGGATTAATGCTTCAGTATGAAGACTCAGGTTCTGCTGGCAGCTTCTTGCCAACCCACATTGACCAGGGCACAGGCTAGAATCAAACTGAGTGGTCCTTGCAGACTCCTTAAATGTGGCATGTTGTGATTATTAATAGTGAAACAAACTTGTCTGAAAATGACTACATTCTGATCTTATTTATTAATTATGTTATTAATTATTTCATGAACCATTATTCACCAGGAGTTTTACTGTCAACAACAGTAAAACTTCATTTACTACCAGCTAGGTCTTTGACACAGGCCACACAACTGAAACTCTTACCTCTCTGTTTGTTTGCTGCTCCATTTATTTGAATTGTTTTATGGTAGCTTACTGTATGTCAATGGGTATAGTTATACATATCTTCAAATTTGCCCTTTGCAGTCATTCCAGAAGATAGCCACTGCTTCTCATTAAATAGGTGGTGATGACTGCTGAAACCCAACTATAATTTGTGCTGGTGAATTTATGTGGCTTATCATGACCAGGGAGTTTTCATTTTCTGCCTTTCTGTATCGTACTGCATTGGAGGTTTTTGATAGAATATATTCTGCAAAAGCTTTGCATCAAGAGATCTTCATGAAGGAGTGTTTACCCTAAATTGTTAAACAGTTGGATATGTAAATAATACCTTTTCAGCTGCACTGCAGGAGTCTTGATGCCCACACTGCCATCTCTGAAGGCCAGATAAGCTGGTCTGCATGATCTAACATGTACAAATCTCTTGGAAGGCCTCACAAAGCAGTGCTTTTGTAGTTCATCCTAACAGCTGATTTACAAGGTCACAGACCTTATGGAAATTGTATCTCTTTCAGTTCACGAAAAAACATTATACACCTTTGAGAATCGTGTGAGCAGAGAGGGGAATATAGTTAGAGAAATGGCTGTGAGGACTTTGGTAGGCAGTCCCAAACAAGAAGAAATGTGTTCATGTATGTCAGCAAGTAGTTAAACCTTCACAAGAAAAGAAGATGACCCTTTGGTGTCTAAAGTATTCAGCTCTGTATTAATTCTGTAGTAACTATACAGTGGCATTGGAAAAATCAATACAAGAAATCAAAGAATTACAGTCTTCTTTTACAAAAACCCATCATAACACTTGTTTTATTCCTGGTGAAAGAGATGGTCTTCATGAACATTATTTTGAATATTTATGCTTGCTACTATGTTAAGGGATTCAGCCCTTTGCAAGCACTAATTCATTGTGTTTCACACGCAGATAATAATGAAAAGTAATGCATTTTGCAAATTATTAAACTGAGTGCCTAACCAGCTCTCAGATACCTGAAAAATGACTGGAAGTGTTGAGAGGAGAACCTGGCCATTCTGATGAGAGTCTCTCTCTCTGCTTTTGAAAACTGAGTGGTATCAAGTTTCTTTGTGACTCTGAGTTTTATCCTGTGCTCACAATACTTCAGCAGACTTGGGCTGAAGTAGTTTGCACAGCCTACTCTTGTTCCATCTATTAGGAAGATTCACATTGTAGTTACCAAGGCTGAGGATTTTTTCTCATTCATTATCTTCCCCAATGACCTTCCAGGGTCACTTCTTGAATCCATTTCCTCCAGAAATGCAGCACTCTTTTCCAAGGTCTTCCCACATGTGTATCTCCTGGGAAGTGCTCATGTTTTGCCTACTGAAATTGGAGACTGCCCTGAAAACAAGAGAAAGGAAGCACTGCATACTATATTGAGACCTCAGCAGGGACTGGACTGTGTGACTCCAGAGGCCCCTTCCCATTAAGCCTAATTCTGTGATTCTCTTAATAGGCAGCTGAACTGGAACAAAGAACATGTGCCTTTCTTGCACTTTCTTTGGTACGGAAAGGAAGTCAAGGTTGGAGGGAGGTGCAGCCTTCTGAAGTACTGTCTTAACAGAAGATTGCCCTCCAAAACACCCAGGAAGTGAACCAGTGGGAAGGAGGGAGCAAACAGATGGTTTATGCAGTTGGGGAAGTGGGGAGAACGAAAATTGAGTCTCCCAGCAAAACTATGGGGACTGCTTTAATAGACAAAAGTACTGCACAGTTCATTCACCCCTAGGCTCAGTTTCTTGTCAAACTGCTGTGACCCATACAGCTCTGTATTTATGTGCAAGAGTATAAGCAGCATGTTCTCACTTCTGTTTTCATGTTCAGGTTTAGCAAGATTGTTGATTTTTTTAAAAAGTAAGCAGGAAGACAGGTCGTTGTGCATTGAAGTGATAGCTTTAACTCATGAGATGAACTATTTCAATATTTTTTTCAGTCTTCTTTAATTTTTAACCTTCAACACATTTAGTCAGGACTGTAATTGAGAAGCTAATGCTTTCTTACAGATGCTGCTTAGCTAAGTTCTTTGAAGTAAAAAACTCTGGTACACTTAACTTACGTAGCTGCCTTTCACTTTAAATATTGATGTTAAGTGCATTTCTTCTGAACCTGAATTAATCTCAACATTAGTCCTGTGCAATTGGAGACGTGGTAAAAAGTGCTGGCCATTACAGCAGCACAGTAAATACTCCCTGCAGCCTCCAGGACAGTCATTTTCCCTGCTCCCTCCTGCAACTTAAATTTCTTCCAAATTCCTTCCTTCTGGTTTCCATCCCTTGCAGCCACGGTGCACTTGCAGGTATTCCTGGGATACTGGGAGGGGTGGGAGCTACAGTCCCTTCCCACGTAGTCACTGACCAAGCAGTTGCTCATATCTGTATCATCTGCATCAGCAGTGTCAAGCCCATTTATGCCAGTACAAATGAGATGTAGCAGCCACTGTGGTGCCGCTAAATTAGATTTATTATAACAACAAAGTAACATGAGCAAGTGTAAGTGAACATTAGGTACCTACCGTGAGCATAAACGTTCTAGAAATCGTGAGGAGGGTTTGGTACAATCTGTACCATTTCTGCTGCAGCAATGTTCTCTGCCCCTCATTCCCAGTATATCTGAACACTTTTATCAGGACTAAGGCTCCAATAGGTCAGAATTACTTTGAAAGTGGTATTTAAGCTCCAGTGTCATCTGTGCAGGTTTAAAAATTCTCCCCCATTATGTTTCTTTGTAGAAGACAAGCTGCTTTCCTCCAGCTCTACCAGGCAGCTCTTCTCTTGCCTCTCCTAACCCAAGCAGAAGTTAATACATTTGTTTTTTCCAAATCTTGTTTATATTTGTCAGCTATGTACATTTTTTTAAAGTGAGGTTTTTTTCTGTTTCTACTATGGGTTTTAGTGCCTTGAGGTAATTTGTTACTAATGAAAATTAATCCTTCAATTAGCTATATTCAATTAGTTACCTGGCTTCTAAAAGTCTCCTCTGCCCTTCTCCCAAAGTTAGCATAGCAGTTTCTCCATTAGTTTTCTTCTGTTTTCTGTATTTTTCTTATGGTATACCTGTATTTAATCTGGGCAAAAGGAAGAGTCAGGTTGTGGGGCAGTCTGACACAAGCTTTGGTAATGAAAGAATCCTTCTTAGCACAAAGAGCTTTCTGGGAGCACTGTGGTTTCTGGTAGGATAAGGTACAAAAACTATGTAAGGCTTGAAGAGTCTTTCCTGCCTTAACAGGTATTTAATTATAACAATGAGTATTAATTATTAGATGGATTCATTAATCTAATTAATTAGATTGTTATAGTAGAAGAGATTCAAAGCTTGAGTGACAGACATAAACAAGTAACAGTTCGCCTTACCCTCACTGTTCTCCCCTGTTTCCAAGCTGAATTATGTTCTTGGTGTGGATAATTGGTGATGCACAGCCTTCAGCCTCCCTGAGTCAGAGAAAGCAGCTGCCACTCCATAAAACACCATGGCAAGAGCTGTGTGAAAGTCCTGGTATTGAATCCAAGTTAGGCAACCTTCTTTGGCTGGGGTTTTTGGTTTTTTTTTTTTCCTTCTTACAGATGTGAAATTCCTGTCAAATTCACTGAAAGCACTAATCTGTCTCAAAGGAACCATAACTGATTGATGTTTCAACACATGAGTTAGGCAAATAATTGATGATGATTGTTGGATTTGCTTTGAGATTTAGGTTCAGTTAAATGTGACACTTGTGAGATTCATCACTGAGTACAGCCAGAGGAACAGAAGCAGGAGAGAAAAAGCACACTCAAAAGCCTTGAGAATGTGGAGTTTAGGCTTGTTACTCCTGAAAAACACAGTAGAGGCATCTCTAAGTGGTACAAATACACAATCAAAAAGGTGGTTTGACTCAACCTAAAAGGATGGGGAGTGGCATTGTTGAATCCATCTTCCTTGCATGGTAGTCCATGCCAGACACCCAAGAACAGCCATACCCATGCAGGCCAAGGGCCCCTCCAGCCAAATACCTCATTTCCAGCATTGGTCATAAAACGGGTGCTGGAGGAGACAGCATGTATGACACTATATGACACTTCTTCCCAAACTTGACAACAAGTATCAGTGTGAACAGTTTGTAACATGACTCTGGAATGGAACAGTCATCCAGACTTGCTGTGCCATTTTTTTCTGAAGCACAGCTTGTTGGATCATTTATTTTCCTCAAGTTTTCAGTTGTGTTGGAAATAGAAGATGGATGTTGTGTCTTTCAGCCATGCAGACCATCCCAATGCACATTTGATTTACCATTTTGTTGCTACTCCACAGTTTGAGATGCTGACGGGATCATTACCCTTCCAGGGAAAAGACAGAAAGGAGACAATGGCACTCATTCTCAAGTGAGTATCAAAAGTGCTTTCGTTCTTCTGTGAGTTAACTCTGCCCTCTGGAGACTCCACAGGGCCCAAGTATGTGAGGGGTAGGCAATCATAATGTGCATAATGAGCTTTCCAAAGCTATGGAAGGCGTGAATTTAGTAAGGCACACATAGCTGATGGCTGTGTTTAACTCTAAAATTGCCTTCAGAATAAGTAGTAGGAAGTGAATTACTGAGAGGGCCTTACAAAAGAAATTTATCTGACTTTATGTGATGATGTTAGTATCCACAAAATGCTGGAAAGTCAGATTTCTGCAGGACATCTTATATTTTGTTGTTGCCAAGTTTCAGATATTTTCCTTTGCAATGTCCCATTCATTTAATGTTAAATGCAGACAAAAGTACTTGAAGCTTAGCCTTGCTCAGTATTACAATTTTTTCCTGCAACAGTGAATGGCCAAGAGAAAAGTTTTATTCTCTTTAAATAGTGTGCAGTTTAGTATACATTTTTTCATTAAGTTTGGTTGTTTAAGTTCTTCTTGATTCCCAAATTTATTCCAGCAAACGAAAAAAGTGAAAAAGTTCTGTAGGAAAATACCTATTTAGGTTGCAAAATTTTTATGAGATTCATTAGATCTGCTCTGCCTCTAGCGAAGTCAGTGGTAAAACCTTCCTTAAATTCAGAAGAATAAGATCAGGTTCTGTGTATTGCACTGTGCTTACGTAGCCTTTGGTCACTGTTTTCATGTGTCTGCCCATCCTGACTGCTACAATTCCACTGTTTCAGCCACAGTGGGATGGAAAAAAAGTTTGAAAAATCTATTTTCTTTTCAAGTGTCGTGTTCTTTCAGAGCCAAGCTGGGAATGCCACAGTTCTTGAGCATAGAAGCCCAGAGCCTGCTGCGAGCCCTCTTCAAAAGGAACCCCTCCAACAGGTTGGGTACGTGTGCCTTTGGTCAGGGCAGTCGTTCTGTGCTCCCTGCCTCGTCGGGTGGCAGTCGTTTCTCTCAGCTCATCTTTTCTGGTGGTTATCCTCTTCATTACGTGGCATTTTGCGTTTCTTCCCAGGGCACAGTGAAACTTCAGCGTCGCTAGAGAAATTTGTAAGGGGTACAGGCAAAGCATTGAAATCTAAAACGTGATACTAACTTGTATTTCATTTTTTTTGGTGAAGAGGGCAAGTAAACCGCCAGCTTTTATGAATGATGTAGGATAACTGCCATGTATGATAATACAGAGGATTGAGAAACAAGTGTGGTTTAAAATCTGTATCATTTAGCTGCAAATCTGAGGTTTCATCTCTCCCATTTTCAAATGCATTTCAGTCCTGTCTGATTCTGTTAGCTGGGGGCTAACAGTAGACTTTATTCTTTATTACCCAAATACATAATCTCCTTTTTACTGATATGTCTTCACCCTTAGTTAATAATCCTGTTTAGACTATGATAAACTAAAAGTATATATTGGATAATGCATCTTATGTCATCTGTACCTTTGTTTGCAGGTTTTATTAAGAAATTAATTGCATTTGATGAGGTCACGGGCAATGCCTGTGGCATGATTTCCATGCAGGTTTTGTTGTTGTTCTGCACAGGGGTGAGGGGAGAAGCCAATCCAGCCCGGTGCTGGGGGCAGTGGAGCCAGTCCTGCAGCATGGCACTCTGTCCCTCTCCTGCCAGGGGGATCCCCCGTGCCCCACAGAGGGAATGCCCTGCCTTGGTTTGGCCTCCTGATCTCTTGTACTCTGATATCCTGTAGACGTGAGAGTAGAAAAACACATTTTCTTACCAGGTTTCAATTGCTCTCAAGCAATTTGTTTTACACTGGCAAAAATAGAGTATTGGGATTTCTAGGTTTAATCTCTGTTCAGAAAAATTAGGTGCTGCACCAAATATGAACTTTTTTCCACTCCCTACCTCTTTCTTTCTGCTGTCTCCTCCCTGTCTCCATCTCTTGGTTTTATTCTGCTCTGCTTGTTTTGTGGCTTCCCACAAGTTGCTATCCATCCAAAATGGAGTTCCAGTGAAGTCAGTGGGAGTCTCTGGATACCAGTCCTTAAATAAAAAGCTACTCGCTAAAACTTAGTTTGAACCATAACAGTTCTATCCCTCACATGTTAATAATGGGGAATTGCTAGGGGTCAAGGTTTTAAAACCTGAGGTTTATTGAAATACTGGGAAGGCTTGGAGAAAAAAAAAAAGAAAGAAATTATTTATAACACAAACATCCAAGGAACTAAAATCTAAAAGAGTAACAGCAAAAGAGATCTTAACATTTCAGGGATAATGGTAGAAAGCTCCTGAAAGCACTCTCTGTTTTTAACTGATTGAGAATCAGCACAAAGGAAGATGGAAAGGGACCTGTTGATAACAAAAGAAGGAAAGCTTGAATAGTTGGCCTAAATACTGAACAGGAGTCAGTAGATAAAAGGACTGCTTCAACCTTGTGGATTTTAGCTTTTTCTGGGAAAGGAATAATAATACTAGAAGAGAAGTAGGCTTAGACATCCAGTTTTGAAAATTCTTTGGAAAATTAATGAAGCATGCTAGAATAAATGAGCCACATTATAGATCAAACACTTGTTTTCAGCCATTGTTTCATAAGTTTGCAAATATGGAAAGTGCATTTACTTCCAAAATCCAATTTCAAACATTGACAAGATAAAAGATGATTTTTTCCATTTGATTTTGGTATCTTAACAAACAAAAGTAAAGATTTATGATGTATTCTGAAATTTTGCTTTGAAATTCTGTTTTGAAGCTTTGGATTATTAATGGAAGAAATATTAGGGCTGAAGCAAGTTTGACAGGACTGAGAAAAAATTTAGTAATCTGGTTTACCTGCTTTTATTTTGATGTCCATATTAATATTTGTGACAAATTTTTAAGGAATTGAAAGTCTTCCTTTTGGTATGCCTGGTTTTGGGCACTGTCTGTTCTTTTCTGAACCTGTTTGCTGTACAGATAATCTGCACAGCAGTGCTTTGGTTGTATTGCTCTAAGTACAACAAACTTCAGATTATGGATAAGCATAATTTTAAATTCTTAAAAGAAACCAACTGAATACCAAGGCAAATAAGGAGTAAAACTTTATGATGAAGGTGTTAGTTCATTGCATTGCCAGGAACTTAGGCAAGGGAGTTGCCCTAAGGCCTGGATGTGCTCAGGTAGGTAAATAAATTATTTATTATTTAACATGATTATTTAAAAATGTGTATTAAAAATTTATTTTATATAAAAACCATATTATTTCACAAACTCCCTATGCTGCTGAGCAGTGTAAAGGGTCCAGAATACTTACAATTGAGAAGCTCGGCTGGGAAAGTTTAAAATAAAAATGTATGCCAATAGGCTCAGAGTAAAAGCCAAGGAAATCATTACTATTTTCTTAATCCCGTGTTCTCAGGGAAGATACATTCTCCTTTGGCACACAGAAAACTTTGGGATTTAATTTTATAAGATGATGAGTTTAAACAAAAACAAGCTGTCACTTTTGTCAGAGCAACTGTAAAGCTTTCTTCTAAACCTTAAAATAATACTTCAAAAAGTCTAGCCCACTAAAAAGATTCTGAAGCTGTGGAGACACTAAAATTTTATTATCTGAAACTAAAAATCTGGAAACGCTTTCTGATAAATTTGAATATCCACATAATCAACTTCCAAATTTCATAGGTCTCCTTTTTCCCATTGACATTTCAAGGCTTGTGTTGTCCATAATGATTCAATAATCAAAACCAATTAAAAATAATACATTCTACTCATACTGTTTGCAAGCACTTTTATTACAGGCATAAAACGTAGATAATTAAGTTCTCACTTACTAATGTGAGGCTGCTTTTATATTTATGCTTGAACTCTATAATGTGTTTAAACTGGAAATTTGATCTGAAAGAATTATTTTTCTTCTCAGACCCTCATGGGACTGGATGGCACATAAGAATATTTGCAGGCAGTAGGTTTGATTGTGCTTATTAATCTTGACTGATAAGTCTTATTGCTAAATTGACATTGAAGTGAGGTTAAAAAACCCAAATCCACTAGAGAGCTCGGGGAAGGTGAAAGGTTTGTGGTCAGGCAGTGTGCTGTTTGCTGAATACCCATCTCTATGCCAAGAAATGTCCATCTTCATGAAGCAGGCCTTTCCAGTCATGACCTCTGTACTGCTTTTCTTTTCTCCAGGAAAGCACGTCTCTTTTCAGTACCCCTGTAGATTTGCAGATGGTAGATGAATGGCTGAAACACGCCGAGCAAACCCAGAGAAACTCCAGCATGAGCACAGATGCCTGATGTCTCCCCTGAGCTTTGCAGCGGGGCCAGGGGTGTCCTTCTGGCTCCCAGAGCTGTTCCTGAACGCGCCCTCGGGCCATTCCCTGCTCCAGCTGAGGAGAGCACCCGGCCACTCGCTGTGCCGGCAGCCACAGCACACAGTCCGAGGAGCTGTGGGTACACCAGCAGCAGCCGTGGCACTGAAGGTCAGGGAAAAAAACTGCAGGAAGAGCTGAACCTTCTCCATAGCATAAAATCAGTTGCTAAGAATTGGAAGTCATCCACTCTTTGCAAAATCAGGCTATTACCATCCTAAATTTCTTTAATATATTAAGCCCTTGCAGTTAACCATATATTCCTTCTGTGCCGGAGCTGAGGTGGCCCCAATTGGGAAATGAAAATTTTTCAAACAAATGCCTGCCTCAACTACGTGCTTGCATTTCGTACTGAACACTGCAGCCCCTCACTGAAAGAAGTAGCTCTGGGTGGACTTTTTTCTTGGTTCTTATTTCTGTGGGTTTGTGGAAAAAGGAACAACAACAGTAGCAAAAAATGTGGCTTTTAAATAGATGGTCTGAATAAAAGCAGGTCATTCCCAACACACAATGATGTATCCATTAGCCTAAGCAAGAGGGAAAGAGAAGTAGTGGGGAAGGGGCAGAGTGGAGAAAGCTGAATGCATTAGCAATTATCCTCAGTCTAGCATGTGCTACTAGTGCCTTACAGTGTCTGAGCACTTACCCCAGTCCTGCAAAAATCAGTCTGGCACTTCAGTTTCATCCTGATGTGGTAAAGAACATTTACTGCGCATTGCAGTTTCCAATCACCACGACTGAACTTAGAGCATTTTTCACAGATACTTCTTTTCTGAAGATTTGCTTAATGTAATTCTCCTCAGAGTAATTCTCTTGGTTTTGTGTTTGTGTTGGCATTGCTAAAATCAGAATGAATCTGCCAAGGGAATCTTGCAGACTCCAGACTGTGCATTGAACAAAAATATGCCAGGGAAGTCATAGAAGTCTTTTTCTAAGACTTTTTATTTTCTTGTTCTGTACCCGTGGGCCATAAACAACTGCCTAGGGGCATGTAAGAACAGGATAAACATATGTGTTGTTTCACCCAAATTTTCTCCTACCCTATTCCTGCTTTAAGGTCAAGCAAGGGGTTTCCTGAAACTCTTGTGGTTTGTCGATGAAGTAATCTTCAACAGATTTCTTTTTAACAGACTTTCCTGGCCTCCCCATGAACTCATATAAGTATTTTGCACCACATCATCTTTTCCAAGTAATTCCACATCACACAGCTATCTGTTTCCTGAGGAAACTTCTCCATGTTCTTCTGACCCTGATTCCTGCTAGCATCGTTTAGCCATCTATTGCTTGCTTCTTTGGTTATCTGTTTCCAGGCTGAAAAGTCCTGACTTACTTAGTCATTCCATAACATTCCTCAGTCATTCTATAACATTCCTTGTTGACCTTTGATTTTTCCTAACTTTAATAAGTATACCCTTTTACAGGGGGGTGTGTCAGCTACAATCCCTACTCCAGTTGCAGGAATGCAACAGACTTACAGTGACAGTGCAATGATCCTTTTGTCATGGCATACTATCCAAGGTTTTATTTCATGTTGTGTTTGCCTAGAAATGTCTGTCATAACCCACAGACTCCTCAGTGGGGCTGGTCACCTCTGAGCACATAATTTTGTATGGCAGGCCTGGATTCTTTACCCTCATGTGCATTGCTTGTGTTTGCTCATACTGAAAGATTACTGGGATGGGGAATTAATCAGGAGATCATCCCTCTTTGCTGTTTTCCAACAGGCCTGACAGACAACCATGCATGTTTTGGTTACAAAGTGTTTGCTTTCCGTATCCATTCATCAGTGAGTGTTAAGCAGGCACTAAAACACAAATATTAATTTTTGAGAAGTCACAATACATCAGCCAGTCAGAATAAATAATCAGGAAGCAGTTCCTGATCATTGCATTTTGACAAACATCGATAACAGTCTTGTACACAAGGAGAGCAGACATCACATTTTACAAAAGCTTCATTTGGCAAGGCCTTTGTAAAGCTGCTTGTAATGTTGATCTTCCCAAAGTACAAATACTACATATGTAAAAAGCTGAATCCTCTGAGGTGCTGAGTGCCCTTGCAATGTGCTTAGGAATCCCAAATCCTTTTGGGAATCAAGGACGCTCAGCATGCTTGTGAAGAAGTAGGATGGGTACCCATCAGGAACTGATTCCAAAATTGCTGTGCAAAGCCTTTGCTTCCAGATTTTAATTCTCCTTGAAATAAAAATGAAAGGTGTTATTAATAAGGTCAAATCAACCCCAAAAAAATGGCATACTAAATCCTCTCTGACAGTTCTTTTAATTATTACTGAGTACCTGTTTGGTTCTGTGATAGCACTGAAGCAAATAAATTGAGCTAAAGGAATAAAAAAGGCAATCTTCAGTGAAAACATAAGGCAAAAGTAATGAAGGAATTAGATTCATTACCACATCTCAGAAGACTTTCCCTAAATTTCCTACAGTAATGTAACAGAAATTTAATAGGGAGCATAACACTGAGAGTGATGATTTTGGTACTCACAGGAATTTGAAGACAGTATTTGAAGAGGGAAAACCTAAAACCCTGGCTCACCTCAAATTGTTTGGAGCCTTTTGGTATATTGAGTCTGTACTTGCCTGTAGTGCAGCTTTCTCTGCCTGTGGAGAACAGTCCAGGTTTGAAAGTCAGTGTGGGTAGAAGAGCTGCCACTGGTGGAGCCTTGAGAGAGTACTGGGATATCCTGGGGCCTTTCCTGACCTTGCTGGTGCATTCTGTGGGTAAAATCCCATGTCTCATCCAAAGCCTTGGCAGCAGCCTCAATTAGAGAAAAGTAAAAGACCATTGGGATCAAACTCTCATTAATGAAGTGCCCTTGTCTGTATTTATGGGAGTTTGTACTGTAATGGCAGTTGCACCACTTAGGATTTCTTGACTAGAAGAAATGTTTAGATGGGAACTGTGACTTTGTCAGAAGAAAAGTGGGGATGAAGAGGGGGATTGGAGAAGAGATGCCATGCTGCTCTCTCATAAGCATGACTTCATTTTAATTCTTTCCTTCTTTTCTCAGGTGCTGGATTTGATGGAGTGGAAGAAATTAAACGTCACCCTTTCTTTGTTACTATAGACTGGAATGTAAGTGGAGCAGCATTATTTTATTCTTAGCTACATCTTTTGAAGACAAACTGCCATGCTTAGGAAGAAGATTACATTCTCTAAGAGGGAGTCTAACTTCTCTAACACAGAGAAGTTAGAGCCTTTTCAGTGGGTGCCTGGTTATCTCTCGCATGCCTGTTGGCATCAGTACTCAAAATTGGAACAGTTGATCAAATTAAACATGATTCGAGTAAGACATGTCAGATATGATTAACAGAACGGTAAACAAGGATTTATTTTATTGCTATCAGCTACAGCTCATAAAGGTGGTGGTAGAGATTATCTGAGTATTTGATTTACACTTGTAAGAGGTTAAATCTCACATTTTCAGCGTCGTATTTGTTCAAATTAACTTATTCTTAGACAAACCTGGAGGCACACATTTTTCATTCTTGATCTGGACGTCTGCCAATGCATCAGAGCTTCTGTTTTCCACATCCTCTAGCATCTTCTAGTTTAATTTTATCCAGCCCCTGTTATGATATTGTTGTGTCTCTGCAGTATTTAATGCATTCACTCACAAATGCTAGTACAATGGGTAGCACTGATGCAGGTCTTCTGATAAATTCTGGTAAAACTGCATGAATCTCTGTGACAGAGCCATTCTCAAACTGCTGCTCAGGACTTTGCAGTAAAGCTAATTCCTCTGCGAGAGAACATTTTGTGGTGCCCAGGTAGTCTTTGAAAGGCCCACAAACACATTTATTTTGGTAAAACTTACTAGAAAAATGTAATTTTAGTTGCATGTTGAAGAGTGGTCATGACTTATAAACATATTAAAACATAATCAATGAAAGTGGATTTTGAGACCTTCCTATATAGTCAAGCTGACTTTTAGTCCCATTACATATGTTCTGGAGTCTAGAGTCTCTTTCCTCTTTTACTTCTTACTATCCATGAGATTCTGTAGGAAGACTTTATATTTATGAAAAAAATAAGTGAAAATAAAAAAAATAGAGAATTCTAAAGATATGGGTAGTTGATTATGGTGATTATTATTAAAAAATAATATTAATATAAATGAAAATAATATTATTTTCTATATTCCTCCGATATCTTCACAGTCCGCAGCTTTGCAATCAACATATAGGTCAGATGAATATATCTTGATGTAATAAGAAGCACTGAAACAGTGAGAGGGTTTTTCTTCTGTGTTTGCTAGTGGAGCAGCTCACTAACTCATCATAAATAAATGAGGCTCTGCATCTTGGAAGGGTTTTCAGAAAAGTCAGTTCTGTCCCATGAGAATACTCAAGACCAC
The DNA here is from genome assembly GCA_013397915.1 of Daphoenositta chrysoptera. Lineage (NCBI taxonomy): Eukaryota > Metazoa > Chordata > Aves > Passeriformes > Daphoenositta > Daphoenositta chrysoptera. The sequence continues at coordinate 172,949 of VZRO01003721.1, forward strand.
CTTCTGCCGTGGTAATTGGTTATTGTTTCAAGCTCTGGTCTTCAGGGAACAATTTCACGCCTGTCCTAAGGAAACTCTACAGTCCTCCATCATTTGAAAAAGCTCTTAGGGACAGAGAAATATCTACCATGAAGAAGATAGGTATGCTTGAACATGCCTTGGAGCTAGAGAGGAAGGTGGATTTAATTGCCCTTTGATGTGTTATCCAGCCCTCTAACACTGCTGTGAAATATAGCAGTAAAAATCCATTTTAATCCAACATAATTAGTGCTTATTGCAGTCTCTTGGAGACAGATCATTACTAGACCGATCAGCTATCATCTTTGTAATATATTTCCTCATTTTATCCTAATTTTGCAATCACTCATGGAGATCTTGGGAGGCTTATCTCGTTCCAGCAGCTACAGTATTGGATATATTTCTGAGCAGTGTGAGCCAGCCTGGCCCTGAGCTGAAGCCAGGACTTTGACTCTCAGTGATCATCCAGCCAGTTGCTAACGTGTTCTCCATGGACAGAAACAGAGCAGGGTCAGAAAACAGAAGTAGATCAGGCATAGATATATAACACTGATCACTGTACAGTTGCAGGAAAAGAGTCCCTGGTGCCCTCATTTTGTTCTCCCGTAATGTACACAGAATCTCCCACATCAGTTTGCACACAGTCAGCAAACAGCACTGTTGAGATGGGACAGAAATGTTGCTTTACTTTATGCCTTGGTAATAGAAAGACCTCAGAGAGCAAGAGGCAAGCTCTTTTGGAGAACTTCTGTGCTACCTTGGCAGCTCTGATAGACAGGTCCACTGTGACTGACAGCACAGAAAATTTCAGCAGCTTTAGTAAAACAGTTCTCCATCAAAAGCCCCCTTATCAAGAAGGGTAAGAGTGGGTTAGTGTGTGCTAGAAATGCAATATGAAACAGGTCTGATTTAAGCATGATTTTTCCTACAGGAGTGACATGATAACCAGGAACAAAGCACCAAGTTGCATCACCTAATTTTACAGAGAGATTGAAAACAGAAATGAGTTAGCTTCTCCTTCTAAGTTGTGTGTGAAGTCTTGACGTTGCAGGGGTACTGGAACTGCAGATGGAACCTGACTTGGGGGTTTCATTTCCCAGTATTCTCAGAGCTGTTCCCTTGGGTTTCGGATTGGAGCTGTTTCTCTGTCACTGAAGTGTTTACCTGTTGGGGCAGTCATTTCCCATCTTTTACTGTCTTCAGACAGAGACAGCCAGATCTAATGTCTGGTTTGGAGGAGCACAGCAAACACAGCAAACAGCACGCACAGTGCAGGAGTGGCCCCTGTCAGGTGCTGCAGATGCTGCTGCCAGGCACAGCGTGCTGGTTGCATGTGGCCACTGCAGGCAGAGGCAGCAAGTGCCATCCTGGAAAACACGAGTGTGGCCAGACAACCCTCCTCCTCCCAGCCTTTCCCAGAAGCCATTCCCCTGTTCCAGGGTGCCATTCTTCTCCAAGATCTCCAGCCTCCTTAGGTTTAACTTCTGGCTAACTTCTGCACTAAATGAACTGTGGACAAGCTGACATGGAGTTTTTATGTCCAGACTTAAATTGTGGCATGAGACTCTGTAAGACTCTGATTTTTACAGCTGTTACCCTGTAAAAAAGCCCTAAGTTCCCCCTTTACAGAGTGAAAAATAGCTGGAGGTTTCTGAAAATACCAGACTTGCTGCTCCGAGGCATTTAGTAGGCACCGTGACGCAAATTCAATAGATCTGTTGTTAAATGGATGGACTGTCTTTCAGGATCAAGGCTGGGATGCTCAGGAAAGAGATTACATGTCCAGCTCCTTGACAGTTTTACCTGCTTATTAACCTTGCACCTCCTTTTCTTCTTAAGACAAGCAGACCCAGAACAAGCTGACCTCAGATAATTTCAGTCATTGGCTCTGAGAAAGCACAGTCTGGTTCCTAATTTTTTAATACTGTTTCTTCTTCCCAGGTCATGCATAATGAATTTCTGGCTTTTCATTGAAAATGAAAAATTAAATCCCTTTTTGCAGACTGCTGTCAGATGAGTGGGCTATAAACAGTAGTTTTTGTTTAGATGACAGGCTAAATTGGAACTAGAGCAAATGACATGCTTGAAAATGAACTGTCAAATACAGCTGAGGAAAGAAGTGGGAAGAAAGTGAATTCCAGTTCTTTTTACTTTAATATTAATCAGAGATCAAACTAAACTGAAAATGTGAATTATTTAATTGCAGATTTTACCAACAGCAAAAATTAATCCTGGGGTCTGAATTCTGCTAGCTTTTATATCATTTGCAGACAATAACATTGAGTCATTAATCTAGGAGAGGACAAGCATTTTAGAATGTAGTTCATCCATTTGTCTGCTTATTGGATTTTCCATGACAGGTATATGTATCAAGGGAGTTTATTCTCACACTCCAAGTGCATCACTGTGGAGGGTAGCATCTTTCTATTTCTAGAAGGTGTCTAAGGAATAATTCAATTCTTCATCAAAGAAACTCAGTTGAGGAAATGACTAAATAGTTTTTAATGAAATTAAAACATATTCCTTTTCTTGATATTTGCCAGACACATGTACAGAGCATTTGTATCTCTGGGGTTTTCAGGAGTATGTTTTTTTAAAGATGATGAAAAATTAACTACTTGTAAATAAGAAGAGAAAGAAACACAATGATGCAGCATTTTATTACTAGTCTCTCTTGTGTATTTCTGAAGTTCCAGCTGAGGTTTTCATCTGAAGATCATATTAGGGATCTGGCAACATATTTTAAGAAAAGATCAGTGGCACCTGGATGAAAATTAGTTATCTCAAATAAAAATGTTTTTGTCTGGAATCAGAAGGAAAGCTGATAGAAGCTCATAGTTTCTCCAACTGCAATAGAAATGGTTTCTAGCTAATTCATAGGTACTTATTATCAAAGTCTCAGGAGGATGTGCGGGGTTGATAAGCAGTCAGAAGCATGGATATGTATCCAGGTGTGAATATCTAAATCAGTGTTTTCACACCTTGGAGTCCATCTCCCTCGTTCTGTGGATTATGCACTCCCTCAGCACAGCCTCTGGATCTGACAACACTATGTGATATGCAGTGATTTCTGGTACCTGTCAGTCACATTCTTCTGTGCTAAGTCAGTGCTGTGGCCAGTTTAAATAAAATGGTGATGGGATGTGGGAGCTTATTCTTTACTGGGAAAGAGAAATAAATAATATTCTCAATAAAATATTAATGACTAAGGAGTGCAGTTCTCCTTTATGGATATGGAAACAATGTCAAAGAAAAAATAATCTTCAACTTCTTATACCTGTGCAAAATAACAAACATATAATGATCCTAAATACCCAGCCTGAAATCTAAATGCTCCAGTTAGCACTAACATATCCTAAGTTTCTTCTGACTGCCTAATAAGATGCCCCAAAACAAAAATTTGGATATCAGAACTGGAATTTAAACTGGGAAAACTGGGACCCTGTTCCCATTTAAACAGATTATGGAACTCACAGTAACTTTGTGCTAAGACTACCATTACTTAGAAAGTACATAACTGCTTAAACTTCACCAGAAGTTATGGCCAGCCTGATAGAAATGGTTGAAGGCAAGATTTGAAATTTAACTTGCTCTCATTTCTCACTCTGGTTGGTTTCTGTCAGAAGAGGTCACAGTCAAGATACATCATCTCTGAATAGTTTGGGGACCATGGTAAGAGATAATATAGTAATATATTTCCTAAAATTAGAAGTATTCTTGAAAAATTCAGAGGGATCTCAAATCCTCAAAGCAATGCACTCTCTATGTGAATACAAAGCAATGGCTGTGATTCTTACTATTTTCTTAGATCAGCTTGTGTCCCATTGAGTTTTGCAGTCTACAGGATGTAGGTTTCTGAAGGAGAGGCGTTCTGTCTGCAGCAGGCCTTTGTGTTTCACTGTGTTGGGCTGCCCTGTGGTTTCCTCATTTGGCTTTGGTTGTAGTGGTTCACTCAGAGAAATGGAGCCAAGTGTGGGATGGAGAAGTCCACAGATGATACCTCTCTGCTTTTCCCAGTCCTCAATGATATAATTTAGTTACCCTATCCAAGAGCTTGGGGAAAAAAAATGTTTTAGGCAGTTTACTTTTTGCTGTTCTGTTCTCTAATTTTTGCTGTTCTGTTGTCTAATTTTTAACACGAGTGGGTAAGGAAATGGAAAAGGTACTCATCGGGGCTGGAGTGCCTTTCACTCACACAAGCAACTTCTTTGTTTCCATCCCCTTCCAAAAAGTGAATTTGTGATTATACATCTTTAGGTGGTATGTGACTCATGGTGAATCTTAAATCCCTCCCTAGTAGTGGAGGATGTGGGTTAGGGATTCAAAATACAAATGTAGCTCCAGCACCACTTAAGAAACTACAGATGGGGGAAGGAATTAAGAGGCCAGAGAGAATATGGTTACGATAATGAAAAGAGAGTGCAATTCCTGAATGATGTACAGCTCTGAAACATTTTCCAATTTTTGGACCTCACAGGATGAGCTGTGCAGTTGATTGGGGGAGGAAGCATGTGTGTGTGACCATATTGCTTTCTGCAGCAGAAGCACTGCAGTTGTGGATTAAGACAAATCAAGGGAAGCTGGAAGCAAATAGCTCTCTCAAGGTGAAATCCTAGCAACAAAAAACCTTCAGTAGGTGCTGAGATCTCTTTTAAAATTCTGTGCAGACAGAAAAAGATGTGTGTTAATTACTAGGTTGATACTGTTCAGCTGATGAGTGACACTTCCTGCTTAAGATTGCAATTGGCTTTTAATTATTTGGAAGACTGGCTTTCCATTGTGGCTCACAGCAGTTATTCATCTCCTTTCCTCTCCAAAGACATGGAGCAGTTTTACGCAAGCAGGAACTTTTTATGGTGAAATGGCCATTAATTATTGCAGAGTCATTTCCAACCTCACTGTTTCACTTTCCTTTATGTTAAGGCTAATACTATGCTACAGAATTTTCTGCTTCAAGAACCTTTATTTATCAATGCAAAATCAAATTCAAATTCTGGTGTTGTGTATATATCTTAGGTTTGACCACATGCTTTGTATTACAGAAGTTAATTCACAAAATGCACAGTTATAAAGAATCTTCCTGCACGCAGAGAGCTGGACAAGCATTTAGTAATCTCCATTAAATATTTTGAAAAATCAGCTCATTAGGAAGTTTTTATAAAAGCTAACCTAAAAATATGTATTACAAACAGTCATAAAGTTGAACTCTCCAGTTCTTATCTTGACTTGAGAGTTTGGATTAAATGTAATATTTATGCTCAGACATGTTAATTATGGCGAACTGTCTGTGCCAACTAATTCAGCCCTTTGAAACCTGAGAACAAAAGCATTGCTAGAAAGGAAATGCAGTCTAGGGACTGTAACATGGGGCAGGGAGTCAAACTGGAGCTCTGTTCCCTGTGCTGCCATCAGCATGATGTTCAGTTTTGGCCATTTCAGGCAGAGATGATGCAAAGATAGCTGAAATCAACAGGGCTCTTTCCATTAACCTCTGTTGGATCAGATCCAGACATGCTGCACCTCAGTGTGTGTCTGTGTGTGTATGAATGCTTGCAAAGGACCATGGTGTAGCAATTTCTTAAAGATCTCTGAGAACGAGTAAACAGCCACGAAGTCCCTTGTAATAAAGGCAGGATGTATTAGGATGAACTTAGGGTGCCTGTTACTTAGGTGATCCCCTACATGACCCCTCAGTCACCAGCAGAAACCTGTCAGTACTTACCTGTTACATACCTTCCTCTCTTCCTTGTGTTTTTTCCTTTGTTTTGCTCCTCAGTTCAAGCCACATGTAGAGCTTCCATGTGATTCCCCACCCACCCACAGTGCTTTCTCCCTCGCATCTTTGATGGGAATTTCATGTAATCATCAGCTGTACACCCCTTTCCCTTTTACCAGATATGCTAAAAGAACAAGTCTCTTGTTTAGGTTGTAAAGACCAGGCAGCCAAGCCTGTTGCTCAGCTCAGTCTGGCAGCATGTCAAACATATTGCTGGTTCTTGACAGACAATACATGCTAAAGCAGTCATGGCTTCCTAGCAGTTCTTTGTGCTGATTGCCATTGCTGCTCTGCTGAAGTCACCCTGTTTCCTGGTCTTACCATTGCACATTCCAGTCCTGCCCTTAGACCAGTGAATTTCCAGATGCCCCAGCTGGAACACTGTTCCAGTCTATGGGCTAAATTTTTGCCAGGAACATTTGTGTTTATATTCAGGATTCCAGTAGCTGAATGCTCAGGGACCATGCAGGGCACAGATTTTAAGCCGGCCTGTCAAGCAGGAGCCAGAACCATGGATACATCATCCTTTTCTGTCAGTGCAGCAAGGATAGCATGGAGCTGAGAGAGGACACCCTAAAGAAAGCAGGGGAGTCTACCTGCAGATGCTGAGGGTGCACACATGGAGGTTGATTGTGATCTGTTCTTCTCCTTGTAGAAACTGTACAGGAAAGAAATCAAGCCTCCCTTCAAGCCCGCAGTGGGGCGGCCAGAAGACACCTTTCATTTTGATCCAGAGTTCACATCTCGCACCCCCACAGGTCAGTAAGGTGGCACGTGGGTAATGTATCTTTTCAGTCAGTGAATTCATTCTTCCTTCCCCTCCCTGTTCCAACGCAGTCTAAAAGTCTGATCATCTGTGGCATTACAGGGTTTTCCCATATCCAGCAGGAAGCAAAGGCTGGTTTTGCTTTTCCAGCAAAAGAAGCACATAAGTATATCACTGACTTCACATTAACTTGTCTTCAGGAAGGACAGATTTCACATTTTTCAAAGGAAAAATAACTATTGCTTTGCTATTTTATTACTCATCATTGCTTACACTAGCTCAATTTAACTATTTTAAATTACCTTGGCTTCAAAGAACTTTGCATCTCTGCAAGTTAGTATGCAATTATATATCATATAGATGTTTTAATTATGAAATCCCACAGACTATGGACTGTTGGAAGTTAATGTGTGGTTAAAAGCAATGAAGAATCATCAAGTTCTCAGGTCAGCAGAGTTATGCCAACAGGAAATTTGGCCCACAATATTTAGAAAATGCTTGCAGAGATAATGTTGTTCCTGTAATTTCTATTTCCTAACAGAAATACCACACTTTGTACTATATATATATGAAGGTAACTGTTGCACAAAACTCAATCTTTCCACTCTTTTAAGTGGAAAGCAAGAATATCAATAATGTCAGAGTGGTATCCCATTTATAATGTTGCCTCCTGATAGACACAGATAATTTACATTATATTTCTGCCTGTGATATTCCTGTCAATAATAAGTACCTATTTATACTTTCTAAAGTGTAAGAATTGAATTAGTTGTTGTTCCCTGCCTGTGGTTTATTAGAAAAGCACTGCAAATATCATGTAGTATTATTGTAATAACCAAGTATAAGCTTTAACCCTCAAATTGCCCCAGAACTGTTGCAGTGAGAGGGAAAAATCTGAGCTTTCATTATGAAAACACATACATTATAACATGTGAATCTGAGCTGAGTTTTCCAGCAGTTTTTGTTCAGGCTTATCATGACCTACACCATTTTTTCTTAAAACTAGCCCAAACTTCTGTTCAAAGCCTGGCTCAAATTTCCTTTCACGAGGTTTGAAATAATGATATCTACTCCAAATCTTTTGTCAGTCAGTTCCTATATTTTTTGAAAGGATGTGCTGACTTTTGCAAACTATAAAAATATTACATTCTTATTTTTTCAACTGAAATATCCACCTGTCTCCAGTATATTTTGGTCATGCTCTGATATTCCTATTCCACTGAATAGAAGCATGATCTTTGGTTACCAGACATCTCACCCATCTGATTTCAGCTTTAATTTAGATTTCAGAGGAACTAATTTCTCTGAAATATTGGAGACTGCAAGTGAGTCTGGTCTTGAGAGATGTGCAGTCTGGTGCTGCCATGGGAAGTTCCACTGGCGTGCAAAGAAGCATTAGGAGTTTGGATTGCTTTGGAAGCTCACACTTCATTGGTTTTACTGATGCCTGGGGCTATATTTTACACTCTGCATGTTACTACTGTTGCCTAATTAAATTTGTTATTTCGTACCAGACACTGACTTGGAAGATTTGTTTTGGGGTTGTGGCTGGGGTGGGGAGATGGCCTGCCTCAATTCTGCCTTGGGCTACCATGGATAGTGGCCTGAGAATCAAACCATGGCCTTTCAAAATAGGTGTAATTGGAAGTGTGAATCCATTTACACTTCCAGAATGATGGAAAAGCCTTTGCAGAATGGCAGAACATTTTGCAGCCCCTGACTGTTGACTGGTTGGGTTAACCAGAATGGGGGAGAGCATCACAAATGTGTTTAGTACTGGCTCACATTGCTGTGATAACAAAATAACCACAAAAATAACAAAATAATCCACAAAATAACCCTTTTTATTTTGTGGATTTTCTATCATGACATAGACCCCAAACAAACTAATCCTGTTACTGGAAACATGCTCAGATGGAAAGCATTGTAATAATTCCTGCTTGTGTTTTAATGAAGCTGTCAGAAGGACACTACCAAGGAGGGGATACAGAAACATGTAGTCATTTTACAGTGTCTTTATGAATGAGTTCTCCTGTCTGAAGGCAGGTTTATGTCAAAGTTCTGGATCCAGTAAGTCTTGTCAGTCCAGTGATTTGCTGTACCTCAGAAACTTCCTTTACCCTGGAGGATGAAACAGCATTCTGTGGATTCTTAACCTCAGATCCAAGTGTGCCAGAGATGTGGTTTCTGACACTGACAGATCATTTATGTGGTATAGTTTCACATCACTTTTTCTCAGAGATTTGTCCAAGTTGGAGTTGCTTTTCCTTGCCACTTGCTTCCTGAATTCACCACTGTGGACCCACATCTCATTTGTGGTGACTCAGCTCCTTACAGGGAGCTGGAGGCTGAAGCAATCTAGGTTAGAAATGGTGATTTGAAAAAGGATCAAACCAAAATCATTCTTGTGACCCAATTTAGCTTTCAGTCCACAAACCTTTGTACTGTTGTAATTGATGGGACAGCAGGCTGTAACCAGCAGGGATGTTTTAGACTGACTTTACTGCTGAGAAAAATTATGGAAAATTTCACCTGAAGTATCTAAATATCCTCCTCTGCAAATACAATGTTTGCTAGCCCCAGTGAAACATGATGAATTAAATTACTTAAGAGTTATGAAGCCTTTGAAAACCCTTAAACTTAGATGCTCTAGTGGAACAAAGAATTACAACTTTTTCACAGGAAGAAAGATAACCATTATACAAGATTGGTGCTTGTAAGCGGATCTAATTCAGACATCTGAAATGATTCTGATTTATAGGGCCTAGAAAAATGATTTAGGTTTCTGAGCTATCAGTTGGTTAACATGATTTAAATATAATTTTGCACTTAGCAAAAATGTTTTAATGGGCAAATCAGTTGTTGGTTATGAATATTTAATAGTGAACACTAAATCATCAATAGTTCTTCCACAGTTTTGCTCAAGCGATTGGCAGTGAATTATGAAGGAACACTTATTTTTAAACAGAGCTGACCTGCCACTTTAGTTTTAGAGCTGGATCACAGCTTTTCTGAAGTTCAGAAGTGTTCAGATGTGAATTACTGTCATTCTTTTTTTAAAACAAACGTTCTTTCCTCTTAATTAGTCCCTCCTGTAAAAATCACTGTTACGTATCTGCCATGGTAGGAAGTATCCAGTGACGCAAGAGGTCTGGTGTGATTCATCCGTGTGTTTGTGAGGAGAGTGCCCATCAAAAACACGGAGATAAGCAAAAAGCCCACGTCATTTTACCCAAAGACAATCTTCTCCATCTGAGCTCTGACTTGCTGTGCAGTAAGAACAGACTGACTCCTGACTCCGACTCCTGTCAAAGCTGAGGACGTTTTGTGATGAGAAGCAGAATTAGTTGCAGTCTCAGTTTTGTTTATTCCCAAGCAGATATATTGGTTTTACCAAATTCTGACTTCAGTTCCTGTATTCATTTGACCAGTAGATTTATACAGGGTGTGTGCACACCAAGAAGTACACGTTCTCACATATTTTCAGGGCCTCAGGCAGGTGAGTCAGATATAAGGCTCAGTGGGGATGAATTTTCTTCAGATAACTGGGTATTTACACACTTTTCTACAAGGAAATAGCTTTCTAAAGAAAGATTAGCTGTAACTTTGTCATGGTAAATCACAGGGTGCATTGGAGGAAATGTGAAGGGAAAAGGAGAAAAAAAACCCCTCACAACACCCCACCCCCCCAAAAAAAACCAAATAAAAAGTTGGCAAATTTTACTACTACAGGCTTTATAATACCCAGCCAGTTACCAAGGAATGGTTTACAAAGTGATTCTTCTTGCTTAGGAAAATACCTGGGATAAAACATACACAGGGGAGAAAGATCTCTTTAAAGCTTTTCAGAATTTTAAGTGGAGCACAGCTCTTCTTATTTCATCATGCTGCTTCTCTCACTGAGCAATGGTGCAGGTACAAAGAATTTCTCTCTGCTTATTTCATTGCAGAAGTAGAATAGTTCAGGATTTTTTGAACTTTAGCCATTCCTTCCCTCCTTTTGCCATGTCAGGGGAAGGAATGGGGAGAAAATCTCCATGAAGGTTAGTTAAAACAATCCTAGTTGTTTTGATCATCTGAGGACAAGTCAGCCCTGTCATCCCTGGAGTAGGTCCCAGCTCCTGAAGCAGTTCCAGAAGATTCCTATAAGGCTACAAGCCACCACTACTGGAGTATTGTGCTTTTACATTGGCTTCATGTCTTCTGTGTGTTATCCTGACCCACAGAACGTGCCACTTCAGTCTTTGTAATTGCTGCAGTCAAGCTGTGCTGCACAGGACAGATAGAGCAGCCTGAAGCTTTCTTCCACTCCCTGGAGAACCTCTGCAAGCCCTGCAGGATGCCCTGCCCTGAGTCTCTGTCTCTCTCCAAGCCTCTCTGCCCCTGCCTTCTCTCTCTGTGCACTCTGGGCACAGGCAGTACTTTGCCCAAGAATGAACATGCACTGTGAAAAAATCCCTGTATCCAAGAGGAGACATCCTCGCAGAAATACCCCTGCAGTGTTCAAATCCAGAGGAAAGGAATGGAGAAGGCACAGCAAAGCCTTGGTATGGAGATGAATTATATTCCCGTGTGTCTGCCAGTGTATCAGATCTGCTGTTGACTGGCAGGGGTGACTTTGTCTGCTGTGGTGCCGTGCTACTGCGTTTTTGTTCTTTTGTGCAGCTCATGAGGCCATTTTCTTCCTTCTCCTACAGATTCCCCAGGTGTTCCTCCAAGTGCCAATGCCCATCATCTTTTCAGAGGGTTCAGCTTTGTTGCCTCTAACTTGGTGCAGGAGCCTGCACAGCAAGATGTGCACAAAATAACTGTTCACCCAATTGTGCAGGTACTGATGCTAGTTACATTTCACATCTGAAATACGTGTGTTTAAACTGCCTAATGTTCTCTCTGGTATTTCACAGCTACCCAGTGTAGGGAGGAGGTGTTTTACGTGCAGCATGTAGGTGGTGGAAAATGAGATTTTTTTCGCGAAGGCTTTTATGTATAAAACGTTCCTCACCACCTTTGCAAAGGAAGTAGGAACTGCACTTTGTCACAACTAAAATGAAAAGTACTTCTCAATACCTGAAACAAGATTCCAGTTTTGCATGCAGGGCCGGTATTGAAGTGCTGTGTTTTCACTGAATGCATGTCATTCTCAAGAGTTTTGTTTTGGATTATATGATACAGTCTGTGCTGGCAAAGGGGTTTGATGGACTACTGCTGTTGGCTCCCAGAAACACAGAGCCCAAGCTCCTGGCTGTAAGAGACCACTGCACTGCTGTTGCTATTGCACAAAAACCTGGGTGTACTCACCTAAACCAGGGTGGCTTGATGGGGGAATATGCCAGACACTTGGTTCTTTGCTGCCATTCTCCTAAAAAATATCTCCAGTTGTACTTTAAACCAGAAATAAGTTGCTACAAAAGGTTTGATACATCAGAGGAAAAATGAATGATGAGAAAGAAATGGGCTGCTTAAAGTTGCAGCCAGTTTTCTCACTAGGAAAACCTCCTTTTCTTACCCACAACCAGGTATAGATGCCTCAAGGAGAGAGACCCTGCCTGTGGTTTTCATAGGTTTTCATCTCTGTTTTAATTATTTACGGCAGAATATGTCATACTCTTAAAGATGCTCTTATGCAACAGTAAGTGAAATGTTACCCAAGCAATTACATCCCAGAAATGTTATATATATTTCTGTGATTTACTTTGTAAAAATATATTAAATATTAACACATGCATGTCTTATGATTCAGCAGGTTCTATGTGGACTTTGCTCGCAAGGTTACATTTTTAGACAGAGGATGCTGGAGGATTTTTAGAGATGCTGATCATTCCTTGAGTCCTGGGATGGAATTTGCAGCAAAGCCTCCTATTTGGGGCTCACTATTGAACCAGTCTACCTGCTCAGACATTTTCCAAAGAGCATATGAATTAATGGCTTAAAACAGTAACTTCTCTCTCACAGAGAAACCACAGATAAACATATTCTAGACAGGACCTCCAGTGATCTGGAGGCACTCCCCATATATGGGGTATCTCTCTTGAAGACTGTGAAGCTATTAGTATTTTATAACTTATCTGCCCCTCAGTTTAAATTGTCAAGATATGTGGGTTTGTCAGGAGATTTGGGCCCACAGTTTCCTATGAATTTCTAATAGATGGTGATTTTCTGCATTCCAAAAATAGTTCAGAAAATCACTGTGGTTTTGCCACTATTTCTACACAGACAATTCCATCTTACAGACTGGGAAAAGGTAAAGAGGGAGGAGACACACTTACTTGCTTAAGTAAAGGGCCTCAGAATTTTTTAACTGGACTTAGAAAAGCTGCTAAGGACAAGAGAGTTCTGTGAAGGAGGAGATCAAGCACCTCCTTCAAGAGGAGGCGAGCCTTTGCTTTTACATACCCATGTCCAGATTACCTCGTTTCTTTTGTCTTTCCCTATAGCAGCTACATGGGAACAACATTCATTTTACTGATGGATACGAGATCAAGGAGGACATAGGAATAGGCTCCTATTCAGTGTGTAAGAGATGTGTTCACAAAGCTACAGAAACCGAGTTTGCAGTGAAGGTAAGAAAGCCTCTGGTAAATTCCAGAAATGCAGCTGAGACTGCTCTGCCAGCCTGGGCAGCAGTGGGGTCACTGGAATTTTTGTTGGCTTATTTCTTGTTGCTGGCTGTTGCTTGGGACTTTTTCTGTTTTGTAAGATTGCAGGTTTCATGATAAGTTTTTTTTTTTTTCACACTTCAGTCTCACCACGTAGAATTCCTCAGTGGAAAGAACCTTTGCTGTCTTGCATGGAAATCCTGTTTATCACTTCAGCCATGCTCCTTGCAAACTGAACAAGATTTTTAACATATCCTACACTGAATCATCATAGTTTTTAAAAAATGACATATAAAATTATTGCAAAGTTGAAACATGATTTGTTCTTCTTTCTCAAGTTGTTTAGATCTGACTTTTTTGTTGTAATTAGACAGATTTTTCAGTGAAAACCATGACCACATAGAAAAATTCAGATTTTTTTTTGTCTTCTTGACATTCAAAACCAATGCTATCAAAATGAGCAAAAGTCAGTCTTCAGCAGAGATTTAAAATACTGATTTAGTTGGGCACTAAAGACGAGTCAGTGAACTTCAGACTTGGTCAAGCAACGCTGCATAAAACAGAGTGACCTCAGCCACAGAGGCCAGGAAGCTGCTAAGATGAGGGCACCTTTTCCAACAGGGAAGAACTTCAGTGGATCCACCTTGGAAGGCCATGCTCGGGGCAGGGTCACAGTCTCTGTTCGGTGCTGTTGAATAAGCAGCGTGCAGCAGCGTTCAGCAGGCGCTACAGACCAGGGCATGTGGCAAGTGTTGCGAAATTACAGCTCAGAGGAAGAGTTACAAACGTGCACTTTTCTTTAGGGAAAAGTGTGGCAATGAAAACACTAATTAGAAAAGTATTAGAAAAGTATTATTATTATTATTAGAAAAGTATTTCATGTTTTTGTTCTTGTACCAAGAAGGGACAAGACTAGATTATAACAAGGAATTTGAAAAGACAGGGGAAGTTAGGTCAGATCCTTTCACTCTGTAGCATCTCATGGAAACAGATGGCAGTACATAGAGATGTGTATTTACCAAACTTGCAGTAAATGAGGGAATCTAGCCAACTGCCACTCTACTTTTGGTATTTTAAAATTTTAGAAAAGAGATGTAAATTTTGCTAACAAATGAAATTGTGTCTTTGCTATTAAGTGAGATGATGAGAGCTTAAGGAAATGATCCAAACTGCAGTACATGAGATAAATGAACTCCAGATAGTCAATAGAATAATATTAAATAGTTTACTTAGTCTTACTTTCCACTAGACTGATGACAATGCAGTATCCATGAAAATCTGTGAAAATTCTCATATTTCCTCGTGGTGGCCACAAAAATCTGGAAAACATTATTAACCTACAATCTGTTGATGTCACTGTTCAAACAATAGTTGATTTTTCTAGGCTACACCATAATCAGGAGCATGGACTTACCAGCAGATCTGTGGGCTTGCAAATGAATATGCTACTATTTTCATTTCTAATGAATGAAAAAAATCAGATTTTTTCAGTGCCCAGGTCATCTGTCAACAGATAGCATTATGTTATAGTAGGTATGGGTTCTTTATAATTTAAATACATCCATGATAAACAAAATACATACTAAATTAAAATAATAACTTCAATATTTCATTTATATCTATTTCTATCTAGTATTGTGGACAGTCTTATCAGTGTAATACAGCTAGTGTGAAACCAAAATAGAGAAACCTCATCCCTCAAAGAAGTCTGCATGCCTGAATGTGGGTATTCACCCTCAGCAGCTGGGTTTTTGGAGTACCTCAGAGGATCCAGAACAAAGCCAAGGCATGGAGACACTCAAAGCTCTAGAAGAGTTCAGCACTGTGATTGCTAGGTTTATGCTCTTTCCCATTTTTTTAATATTTCCTCTTTTTACTCCTTTCTTCCTCCACTTCTTACAATTCTTTTCTTGTCATGTAAATATGTCTTGATTTTGACTGCCAGTGTAGGTAACATGTGCAGCATCTCAGTTTCTGATACAGTGTGAGTCAAGTGTGTAGCACAGACTTGGGGTTGGAGACAGTTGGTGGGTTTCTGTTTGTTCTGTCTTTCCAGCACATTTAGTGCTGTCTCTTTGATTATTACTCCTACCAATATATTAATTTTACTTTTCTTTCAATTTTATTGTAATTTCATAATAAGATTATATCATTTTGTTGTCAGAGTAGCTCGCTTTCAAAAAAACTGCACAATGCCACCCATTTCAAGTAATTAGATAGCACAGGAGTTGCAACTGATATTATCATAATTATATATCAGTCCCTTTTGACATGCATGCTTTAACTCTCTCTATAAAAATCACTGTAATTAGGCTCTTTTCATTTCTGTTAGTAAGTATAATTTTCTCAGTGTTCTCAAGTACATAACATTCACAGGAAAAAGTATCTGCAGTGATTGTGTGATAGGCAGCAGCCCCACTTGCCTTGCAGTACCTCATTAAAAGCTCCCTCTTTGAGATGAACTGCCAACACGTCAGAGAACATCATCCTGTCTCCCCCAGGGGAGGCTGGTGGTAGGGAAGGAGTTCGGGAAATTACGTGGTGGCATCACTGCAGGAAGACACACATCATGTCACTGTGTAAATAAATAATCCTGCCATGCAGACTGCCACTCACCTTATTTACTATTGTTGTGTGGTGCCTCACTGAGACAGGAGATTACCTGGCCAGAGTAACTTCAGTCAGAGCTACACTCAGAAAAGCAAAACCTTTCCTAGGCCAGAAGCAGAATATACTTATTAAAATGGAAAATATTTAATCCCTTTTGCTGGCCATCTGCTACTAATTGGGGGGCATCTTGTAGAAATAATTAGATGTCTAGCAGTGCAAAGAAGTTCTTTGCTGGTGTTGTAAAAGCATTTGAACAGATCTGGAATTTCACTCTTTTCAGAACTCATTGAGATTAGGCATGTTGCTCACTGAGGAGCTTTTGGAATTTCCCCCAGACACCTCTCAGCACCTGTAGGCAGCTGTACTGCCTTTGTAAATCCAGTCCTGGAGCCTGCTGAAGAACAGAATTTTCTTGCAACCTATTCCCTCTTCTTCCATGTCATCTGTAAGAATGAAATGCTAATAATACACTCTAAAGCTATTTTAGACATGCCCTCGGGCTCCTAAGTGCAATATTTCAGAATTCAGACATATCTCAGCTTCTGAGAGAATTTCACTACCATGCAAGAGAAAAAAACCCTGTAGACAGTCAGATTTCCTGCAAACTGAGTCTACCCTGAAACTAATGGGCACCTATCTAGGTCAGTGCAGGTAGATGTTGGTTTAGCAAGTCCATGTGTCATATTCTACTGCACGTACGTACTCTGAGGAGCTTTTAAAATTTTACTCTTAACTTTCCTTCCATCTCATTCTCAAGTGAAAAAAAGTTAAAAGTTCTGAAATACAAGTAAGTATTTGTTCATTCTTCTGAATCACAGAGCATTCTGAGTCGGATGCTTCATAAGACTCTGGTAGAAAGAAGAGAGATAGGAAAAAAGAGTGTTTTTCCTCTGATGGACCTCTGCTGTGTTTCAGATTCTTCTGCTATAATATTGATCATCTTGACTACAGCAGGCCTAATGATTTTCAATAGCAAAGAGAACTGGCATTGTCAGTCACAGTTACAAACTTCACATGGATATATATGTAATGGTGAGGTCAGGAGCAAAGGAAAATCAGATCAAAGTATTAAGTCACATCAGTATCTATAGAAAAGAAGTTAATTAAGTAAAATAATGATGCTAGAGGAGATGGGAGGGGTTCCTGTGGGTGGAAGAAAGTTTGCAATGGAAGCCTAAACAGACTAAGAGCTTTGTTTGGAGTTGAGAGTTCTTGGTGAATCAGATTTTTCAAAACCTGCCAGAGATGTGATGCAATTAGCATCAGCCAAATGTTTTTCTTTTCTGAAAACTATTGCACAGCTTTCAAGCTTGGAGCGCTAGTGAAGCTTTCAAACTGGATTTTTGGATCTGCTTCTTACTGATGCCAGATTAAGTAACTTAGAAAAGGACTTGATTTCTTCTCCCTGTTTCTAGAAGTTTATTTCTTTAGATTGACTCCTGACCCCCAGGAGAGATTACTGGTGGATAATAGCCAAGTAGAAATTCCTACTGCCGGGCCAGTTCTACCCCCAGTACTGCCCCCAGTCCTGCCCCAGACATTGCAGAGGTGGGTGGCTTAGGTGCCAGATTCAACACCTTGATGTCAACTGCCTTCTTTTCCACGTCAAAAGAATATCCAACTGGTTAAGTCTTGTGGGTTTGTAGTCCTTCCATGCTGTTAGAGACAGGGCAAACAACTAGGTAAACACACAGGATATACATTTTTTCCTCCTTTGAAGAAGAAACATATAGTAGAGAGAGTCCCAATAGACGAGTCAAATTTTGCAGATGCCAATATTATGGTGGAATTTGGATCTTGAAACACCTGTGAATCTCATGACTTTTTCCTATCTCTGTAATGTACTAACCAGCTGTTTGGCTCCAGATGTTCCACAGTTGTGAGCAAAGCCAATTTGCAGTCTGTGTCTGCCACTGAGATACAAGTTAGGTTATGCTAGAGTCCAAGTAAATCCTACAGCTCATGTATAATTCTGGTAATTGCAGAGCACTGACAGCACATCTATCTAGCGTGTTTTGGTGTGTTCAGACTGCAGAGAAGGCACATTTTAATTAGCTACAAAAATTCAATACCAGTATAGAAGTGATGTCAACATGCTATCAATAAATAAAAGTCAGTAATTCGTGAGAGCTAGTGTTAGCAGGCCTGTGTAATCAAACTGGCTGTATACCTCTATTTGCTAATAGTGAGTGGCATAGTCACCAAAACCCATTTAAATTACAGGGTTTTTTCATAATTTCCTTAAACTTAATTTCCCTCTTTCATTGATGTTCCTGGTCTTGAGTTGGATGTTTTGAGGTGGTTGGTGTAAGTAGATAAAATTGCACAGTAATCTGAAGGCAGGAGGTTACACAGTAGTATTTAGTGGCTCTACATTTTCTCCTTAGCCTGTACTATTGTTAGGTCAGGAGTTTAGTGCTGAAGGCAGTACAGAAAATAGGAATCTTACTTAGTGAAATAAGGAAAAAAAAAAAAAGAAAAAAAGAAAAAAAACAGTCCAAATATCGTTAAATCTTGAAAGTTAAGGTGTCTGTAGATCTAGAGAGATTTTCTTAAAATTGTCTCTCCTTGACCATAGAAAGTCACTAAAGTGAAACAGACAGTGAAAATTTCAGGGAAGGCTTTGTATCTATTTTCATCTGTTTGGGAGGTACCTAGTGTCTGGCGGAAAATGGATAAATATATCAGCATTTAAATTGGCAGGTCAATGGAGAGTTTGCTGGATGACCTCAGATTTCTCGGCCGTGAGTCTGCCAGCTTGTGAAACCAGCAGGTACTCACCCACTGCTTGTCCAACCTTTCCCCCCTCTGCCTGCACCAGAACATGGTGCAGGGGTCAGGCCCCGGGGTATGTGCAGCAATCTCCAGGTCAGAGTCACTGGTGATGCATCCCCTTTAAATGGAGCTTTGAAATTTAGCAGAAGTTACCTGCTGGTGGAGCAGAGCACTGTCAGGACTGTGCAAGAGAGGATGGGCTGAATGGGCATGGATCAGCTGCTGAGGTCCTGTCTCAGTTCTCCTTAGTAATGCAAACGCCCCTTGACTTTGCTGGGTGGCTGTCACAGACAGGTTTGTATGGGTAAGAGTAGGCTTCTATCACATCTCACATTTGGGGAAAAAATAGCATCAGGAAGAATATAATGTCATGTAAAAAGACCTGATTGTAAAACCTGTTAGCCAAGTGAAGGGAAATAAGAATGTCATCCGTGCTTCCGGAGGTCTCTAACTCTCCTTGCTCTTCCCCAAGATGGTTTATCAAATTATCTATGAAGAGCAAATTTTTTTGCCTCTGCAAGATCATACTTGATTCTGAAAGATATTTTCCAATATTTTATTGAGAAAGTGTCTCTGACTGCAGTCTTCCCAAAATGTTTCATTCCTATTTGCTTTCTTTCCGTGAATATATAATGCAGCTGCTCAGTGTTCTCAAATAATTCATAGGATGGAAATACATATATTTGAATACCAGCATCAGACAAGCATTTCATAAATATGTTGCTAGTGTAGTTACAATTTTATTAATAAAATTCATATGCAGACCTATAGATTTCTATCTTAGTAACATCTTTGCCTATAAATGAGTTTTTCTTGTAGGACCTGAGTAGGAATACTAAACCCTGTGAGATGATGTGCTCTTTTGGTATCCATGGTTTAAGACAGAATATAAGCAAATTAGAGAAAATCTATAGCAGAAAATATGCAAGAATTACAAGGCAAGCTCTACCAAGAGAGCTACAAATATGTGTGATGTAAAACAGACGAGCCCAGTGGAATGCAATCAAAATCTATAAATATCTCTAAGGTGATATAAATGATGGATGACAACCATTTGGCTGCTAAAGACAGCAGAAGACAGAATGTCTTGAAGCTAAAAAAGGGAGTTTCAGAAAAAAAAAGTCTGATTGTGAGAGCAGTTGGTAAAGCAGACTCCTCAAGGAGATGGCCTAGACGTCTTCACCCTCACATGCCAGGAAGTTGGATTTGTCTTATTAGTGGATATGTAGCCTTAAAAAATGCAGGGTCAGAGGTACAAGACCCCTTCTTACCTTGGTAAACTACAGAGAACACTAACCAGGTTCTCCCATGAAATTTGGTTTATAAAGCTGGGCATCAGGAAATAATGTGGTCCAGACACCTAAGGAAAAGATGATTTTAGTGTCTGAAGCATACTCAAGCTTCTTGGCAGGGGAGCACCAGATTCTGTAGCCTGTAGAGTGCCATGTAGCACATACAGGCTTCAGAGCAGATTTAAGCACAAATCTTTGTCCTTCTTTGAATTGGCATAGGGAGGGTTGTTTTCCAGAGTGCTCTGCAGAGAAAGCAGCATTAGTAGCCCTAATAAGGGCTGGTTACCACACTAAGAGTGATTACAAACAGCATGGAGGGTGTCCTCTAGATGTGATGGAAAATGATTTACAGTTAAATGGTTGAAGCAGCAAAGGGTGATAGATTATTGTTGTCTATGAGGATCTTATGTCTGATCTGTGAGAGCATTTTTGAAGGCTTTCTTGGTTTTCACATTTCAAAAACTTTGTCAAAGGGCCTGACTTCCACGCTGGACCAGGACAGTTCTCTACACTCACCATAACAGGAGGCAACATAGTGTATTTTATATGGCATCCTCATTTTTTAAGATTTGGGTTTTCTGAAATACCTGCAAAACTTTAATGAGTCTCACTTTTCAATGAGTTTCACTTTTCTATTGTTTTGAGTGTGTTCAGATAGAGAGTTGGACTCAACCATCCTGATGGGTTCAGGTTTTTTGGGGTAAATGGGGTCAAAGCATTGCTTAAGTCTTAAAAAAATAATCAAAGAGGGCAGGTAGAAATACAGAAACATGTGCAGGTCACCTCTTAATCTCAGATTCAAAGCAAATCTTCAATGTGCAGTGGTTGTACATCTCTGGTTTAAGGATTTCTGCAGCCTCCCTCCCGTTTCATCACAAAGCTCACAGTGTCTCTTGCTTTGGCATGGCTGAACCTCTGAAGAGTGTGAGATTATAGTATTTCTCTCTGCTAACTAGATCTTTTCTGAGACCTAGGATCAGGCAGCAGTTTTTCTACAGCTTAAGAATATCATCTTTCTCTTCACTAGTTTGCTTGCCAAATACCTGAAGTATTTTGGACAGAATTTGGTCCTTTGTGCCTGTTTCTCTTTTGGGGCCATTCAAACGATGTTTCTTGTATTTGTCTTCCATACTGATGTAATATTTTTCCCCTTTTGTAAATTCTGAATATGATACACTGGTTTCCATCCCTGAAGCTTTTTGTAGAAGAAGTTGAGAGCAGCACTGCAGTTATTTTACGGACTGAAAACTCATCAGTCTGATCCAAGGATGTGTGCTTAAACAGAAGTGCTGAGCCTTTCCCACCCAGCTATTCTGCCTCCAAAACTGAAGACTTCTCCCTAAAATGAGCTTTTCTGTTTCACGGGTGCTATTGGAAAAAAAAAAAATTAATGTTTCTGCTCTGCTTAGAAAATGTGTGCTACCGTATAAGTGCTAATTAACAAGAACAGTTAATTAACAGTTCCAGCTGACAGCTTAGGAGTGCTAAGTCAGCAAACAGTGTCAGCAAGTGGGCATGCTCTGTGTGCAGAAATGTTTAATGTCTCACCTGCACAGCTTGATTGGATGGGCAGTCCTTATTTCAGAAAAGTATTGCTAATTAGGCCTGTTTCTTCTAATAGTCATGTCACTATTTTCCTGAAAGATTTAAGCATGGATGGAGGGAATGAATTTCTGGAGCTAATCAAAACTAATAGCATGGCAAATAGTCCCTCAGAAACTATCAGGCTTGGAAAAGTTCTCCTTGGAGACATCTTAAATGTAAAATTATACCATGTTCTTTTAAATAATATTAGCCTTTCTGCAGTGATTTTCCTCCAGCTTGAGTTATTTGACATCAAAAAAGGAACCAAATTAAAACAGATGCTTGGCATGAATAGAGCTTATTTTTAGAAGGAAATATCATTGAAATGGAAACCTGTACGTTTTCCAGCAGCACAGAACTGCAGAACTCTCTCTCTGTGACACTTTCATTGGAATTAGTATTGTAGATGAAACTGTCAGGTTGAAATCTCTGTGTGCTGTCACACCTTTTTTCAGAAGAGACGCAAATCCCACCTATAGTCAGTTCCACTAGTGGTGTCCTGAATTTTCAAATACATCACAGTGTAGATATGATGTGCAAAGGGACACAAAATTAATTCTCCCTTTGCTCAGCCCTCCCTTCCCAGAAAAGGAAAGGATTTTTACAGGGACTATCACATCACACTATGCAATGAATCTTTTCTTAAAGGAGGTTAAACCATGCTTACACTCCAAACAGACTATAGAAAAACTGTATATAACAGCAAATAAAGCAGTTTTTAAAAGCATATAGAACTCTCTTCCTCCTCCATGATTTTTTCACAAAGCCATTAAAAGTTCCCCAGTGCTGGTCAAAAGGAGCTTTACATCATCTCACTCTCAAACTCACTGGCAGCCTCAGCTCTGGCTGTACAAGGTGTGACAGTGCCCAGGTGTTTGCCCTACCTTCTGCTGGACTTTGTGTTGCTGGAGCAGCAGATTTGGGCTGTACCAGTGGCACAGCTGCCCCAGTTCACACTCTGGTATCTAATTTCAGCTGCCAAGAAAGGTCACTTGGGGCAGCTGAAGACAAGGCAGAGGCTGATCCCATTTGGGACTGGGGGCAAAAAGAGCTATGCCTTATGCCTTGAGTTCTGTTTCACTTAAAGAGAGAAATCAAGTCAGAGCCAAGCAAATGTTTTCATACAGTCTTGTTTGGTCGTCAAAGATGCACAAAGTCCTTTCTCCCCAGCACAGAAAGACCCAACAGAGCAGCTTCCTTGCTGCTAGCTCCAGCTTAGCCTGGCCAGAGCCCCATCCTTTCTCCTCAGGTTCGTATCACTGCTCTTCCCATCACTGCATCTCATGTTTCTTTTCTGTCCTCTTTCTCACTCTCTTGCTTTTCTGTCACCTTTTCTTTTAGGCTGTTCAGTTTCCAGACAGCAAAGGCAGTTAAACTGTCTCCTCCCACCTCCTGCCTTTTTGCAGTCTCACAACTGTAGTGATGGAGAACTCCATGTGAGAAACACAGCCATTCTCCATTCTTCTCGTGCACAGTCATTGAGTTTAATTTCAGTGTTTGAAAAGCCAATTTGTATTAGCAGGGCTGGTTCGGTGAAAGCAGATTAGGGAGTGCTCACACGTATCATTTCTTTGGCAGGGCTGTAAAAGCTGTAAGTCCCAGCTGGTGGGTGGTATCAAACAGCTGAAGGCTCCAACATCTGCTAATGGCATAACTAGGTCCAGAAGCAGAGATTTATCTACACAGTTGGAAGCATGCAAATACCTTCACAAAAAGGCAACAAGCAAATATATATTTATACTGTCTATTAGTTGCTGTGCCAATTTCAGCAAGGCTTTACCCACACAGAATTTTATTGATACTCCCTTTTATACTCATCAGTCTGCTCTGGCAAGGCTAAAGCCGTTGAAAACCCATTAGTAAAGGAGAATTGGATGATTTTTTCCATGCAGAAGACTTGTAGAAGGACTTGTAAAAACTGGACAGATGGGTTAATTGGGATTTTGAAAATACTCTGTCCTGATCCTTTCTTCCTTAACAGAGGAAGTGTTCAGTATTGTCCTTTAAAGGAGCTTGACTCATTTTAAAATATCATGAGGTTATTACCCTAAATCCCACTGAGAAAAGAAAATGCACCTTTTTCTGTCAGTTAGTCACACAAAGGATGTAGTAGTGCAAGAACAAACAAGTCCCCTATCAGAACAAAGGACAGTATTGACTGTGCTGAGCCCATTTTACTCTGGAATTGTTTCATACACTGTTTGACACAGATGAGTTTCTGAACAATCCCTGGGTGTCCAATGCACAGAAACAAGTCTATTTGCTTTATGGCTCAGTTTCTTTCTCTTCTGAAGAGCAATAGAAGACCCTTGGGTGTCATAGCTCTTCTCTGCCATGGCACAGTAGAGCTCATGTTACATTTTCAGTTAGGTTACTTGCACATTATGGTGGCTTTTCGAGTTGGCCTTCTTCGCCACACATCTGAAGAGAGAAATCGAAAAGTAAGATCATTACATATTAATCAAATTCTCAGGACTAGTAGTTGAGATCTTCCCTTAATTTTAGTTTAATTCAAATCAGAACGAGTCTCCTAACGAAAAGACATCATTCCTTGCACAGGAAGAGCTGCAGGAAGTTCATGGGCTGTCACGGAGAGGAGTCTGTATTCATGCAACACAGTGTCTCAAAGGAAACAGGGACTGGGGTGGCAAATGCTCTTTTTTGCCACAGGAAACTCTGGGTAGATTTAACAACACACAAAAAAACTCTCTGAAAGGGTTGTAAAGCACTGCATAGGCTGTCCAGGGAGGTGGTGAAGTCACCATCCCTGGAAGCATTTAGAAGACATGTAGATGTGGCACTTGGGGACACAGTTCAGTGGTGGACTTGGCAATGCTGGGTTAATTGTTAGAATCGATGATATCAAGAGATCTTTTCCAACCTCAATGATTCCATGACTTTGTGAAAAGGAAGATCAGGAGAACTGGGGCATATTTAATGAACTGCTGTGGCCATTGTAACATCCGAATAAAGAAACTGTGCATACTGCAGCCAGTCTGAACTGCAGAGAGATTTCTGCTGAAGTTGCAGCAGACACCTCCTCTGCTGTTTTATCAGTCGTGGGCCAAGTGTAAGTCACAGGCACGCTGAAGAGAGGCACTGCCAGGATGACAGTCTCTTGCTGTGGAGGAAAGAAATGGTTCTGGTCTGCCCAATCAGACTGCCCAGGGACTGAGGGGAGTTTGGCAGGTCCTTTCACAGCTCTGACAGTGATTTGTGGTATTTGGGATAGCTTGTCCATGTAATCAGTGCACCACAGGTTGTGCACACATCAAAACAAAAAGCATGCATATTTAGTAGGACTGTCTTGCAATTAGTATTTACATTGCATATTGTGAATTAGAAGCATTAAAAGTAATCTTCTGCTGTTACTACTACATCAGTAGCAGAGTGCTCCAGGTTATGTTGGTTTTAGTTTTGTCAATAGCTGAGACTATTTTTGGGTTGGATTTTTTTTTTAGGCCATATATATGCATTTATAGTCCTGCATTATTAATAGTTGCTTAAAATTTTCCACAGCTCTGGATATTTTCTTTCAGAGGGAACTGCAACAGAAAAGGAATCTGGAATATATAGCTTGCTGCAGTAGCATGGTGGTAGTGGCACTTCCCACTGGTGGCAATACTTGCCACAGTAGGTTCTGCTGTGCAGGGCAGGCAGATGCTGCCAGGGGCACATGCGGGTTACTCCAGTAACTTGGCAAGAGGTACATTAGTTTAGCCAAGGAAGTGGCCCTGAGGATCTTTTTGTATGTTAGAGTTACTGTTTGAGCAGGACACATTCAGTCACTGTGGTTGTATTCCCAGTTGATTGGGACTTCCTTGACTTCTTGATAATGTCTCAACTAAACTGGGAGAACAACAGCAGAATGTTTTTTTCATTCACCTGTTCTTGAGGTTTTCCTTTATTGATTTAAATGTGGACAACAACCATCTACCTGCATCAGCTGCCTGTTGTTGCACTTTCATTTGTCACACTTCTATTAATCCAGAATCAAATCACTGATATGGCATCAAATGCATATCTGAGCCATGGACAACTAGTGACCATCATTATCACTGCACATACATGCCAGTCATGATGACTATGAATCCTCTGATACATATGCAGTCATGCATTATTATGGCTAGTGAATAAGGTTCTACTCATGTCCTTCAGTTTGTATCACCATAATTAAACCGTGAAAAATGCACGCATTTTATAAAAAAGCGGGCAGGCATTTATCCTCATTAGCAAAAGAGGTTTTTAAAAAGCTGTTTTTTCCCTGCTAACACCATCATTTTAAATCTGTGCTCTGTGCCTAGTTCTTGGAGAGAACTAACCCCATTTAAGTTTGGGAGCCTTGAAGTCTAAGGTGATAATGGAAATATGATTTTCTGAAAATGCCACCCATTCTACTTTGGTAAACCTGTTACTCAAAAGTACTGCTGTTGTTTTCTAGCAATAAGAAATAGAGCTGAAATAGTGTACTCCTAGTGAGTTTCCAGTAGAATGAGTCTTTTGCCATTTCCTGAGCAGTTGCTTTTGAGATTCCAAAATGCAGAGATTTCCCTTAAGGTTATTTTTTGTTTCATATTTATCATTTAAATCTTCAAAGTAATAAACATTAATCAATGCACTCAGCTGGACAAATGATGAAAGCTCTTTGACTGACACCCCAAATATAGCTAACAATCACTGAGGAGAAGTCAGTGCTCCTTAATAGCTGGCTTTCCATGCAGTGATGCTCTCTAAGCACCAGGTGTCGAGTTTTTCTCAGACCTGCTGCTACAAAACTAAAAAGTTTGCATGTCTTACTATACTTTCTGATAAGGCAAAAGATGCTGACTACATAAAAATGATCTATAAAGCAGATTCCTTGCCAGTTTAGGAATGCGTAGGGAGTTTGGTTACATGGCCAAATGCAATCTGTGGTCACTCTTTTGTTCACTACAACAGTTTGGCCCAAAGAGCCAAGTGATTACCTATAGCTTCAATTCAAATGTCCCCTGACAGAAATGTCTGTACATTTTTATTTCTGACAAATACATATGATAATTAGTTTTTATTAATTTATCAGCATATATACAAGCATGTGACAATATTATGATTCCATCAATTTTTTATGTCAAAGAGGTCATTATAAAACTATGATTATTTTAAAACTCTCAAGGTTGTTTGATTTCTAAATGACACTTCTTGTAACTGCCATTATTTATGGGTAAACAGAACTGTAGGCATCAAAAAGAGGGCCTACGCCTCCAGAATCTAAACTAATTATTGCTCCATCTGGCTGTGGCAGACAGTCAGCATGGCTCTCATTTGCACATGTCCTCTCCTAGAATAATGATTAATAGAGGAATTTCGAATATTAATTTGTTTAAACTGTAGGAATTGGTTGGTTTATGCTTAGTGCTGCTAACTGGTATTTGACTGCACTGTGCTTCATTTATTCCAGATAATTGATAAGAGCAAGAGAGACCCCTCTGAAGAAATTGAGATACTTTTGCGGTATGGACAGCATCCAAACATCATTACTCTTAAAGATGTGAGTAGTCTTTGAGCCCTTCAGCATTAAATGACTTTCACATTATAGTCAGGCTCACTTAGTCCATGTCTGGAAAATTCTTCAGCTGAAGGTCAAAGCTAAAACCAGATCCACTGAAATCAAGGAGAAAAACATGACTTAACAAATTACTGGATAGCATTTGGAAAAACTGCTCAGGTTATGCATTCTCCAGTTACTATCTAACAAACCGTGAATAAAACCAAAGGGGGACAGTGCTGGAGGACGAAATGGGTTTGGGTTTGCAGCACTGTTTAAAAGGAGATCTCCCTAGCTGGGTGTTTTGGGCCACTGCTGAGCACACACAGTGATGCTGCTGGACAGGGGGATGATCTTTCACCAGCAGCAGCCATTCCCATGCAGCCTGTGAGGTCTGCTTTGTTGGGAAGAGGAGAGCTCACAGAGCCACTGTGATTTTCCCTGATAGTGTTTTAATGCCAGGGACTATTTACCTTCCACTCAAGCAGGCTGAGAAGTCATTAAGGTATTTTTCTTCACCATTTCATTTGAAAAATAGCCTTCACTTTGCTTAAATGAAGTAATGGCCTTTAGTCAGAGATGTTTTACTTTTGCTGCCTGAAGTCTCACCTAAGATTGTCCACACCATGTCAGATTCAGAGTTTACAGAACAAAATCCTGCTTGTGTTAGTGGCCAGTACATCACGGTTTAGACCTTAGAGAATTTTATAAAATTCTGCTAATCACATGCCCTCGGGAAAGTGTCATCTAATTCCTAAGTGTTAAATAGTATCTCAAAATCTGTGCAAAATAAGGTTTTGTATTCCTTTAAAAAAACATTTAGCACTGATGACTATAACGCTGCCTATTATTGCAGTCCACATAAAGGATGATGACATGAAAATGGTTGTCTTTTAATTTAAATGACAAAATGTCTTTTACCAATTGCCATTGACATTGAATGTAAATACGTCTTGCAGCTGATATCAACAATATATTCACCAGAAGTGCAAATACAAACTATATAATATCATTAGCTGCAAGTGTTGGCCAACAGTATAATACAGTTCTTTAGCTGATCATGAGTCAAAGGGAAATATTGATATTTGAAATGGCAAATGTTACCCTGTGGAAGTGGAAAGAGAGAACACTACTGAGAAGAATGACTGGGTGAGAGCCAGCAGACATTTGAAGCTGTGTGGAGTGGTGCTGTTTTTAACAGCTGAGCCTGCTCTGCTGGCATGATAGCAGACCAGGAAAGCTACATTTCTGTGTGGACAAATCAGCAAGCTGCTACAGACACAAGAAAAAAGCGATGACTTAAGTCATTTTATAAAGTTTTCTTTGTTGTTGTTGTTAAGCATAATAAGCACATTTCCCACACATTTGCTGACATTACCTTCTTGCAACATCTCACACAAGCAAGCCAACAGCGTGGTTAAAGGAGCAGCCTTTACCAGGTGAGGGGTTCCAAAGCGTGCACTGACGGTGTTGCTGCTGCAGGTGTACGACGACGGGAAGCTGGTGTACCTGGTGATGGAGCTGATGCGGGGGGGCGAGCTGCTGGACCGCATCCTGCGCCAGAAGTGCTTCTCGGAGCGCGAGGCCAGCGCCGTGCTCTGCACCATCACCAGGACTGTGGACTACCTGCACTCCCAGGGCGTAAGCACCGCTTTCTTGCCTTAGCTGCATCAACCTTCCTAAAATACAACCAGTAATTTAGAAATAGAAAATAGTTGTGATTTTGCCTCTCTGAAATGTTATTATGTGTTGGGCCTAGGCCACAAAGAAGCACTCTGAAACCGAGTTCTTTACAGGTCGCAGGCCAGAAGGAAAAGAGGGCCTGGTTGTTTATTCTTTACATATTTATATGTTTCTAGGAACAACCGTGGATTGGAGGTCAGTGTTACCACCTCCTCCATCTTCACTGGTCAACAGAACAGTCCTTCAAACATTCTCCACCCAGGAGAAAAGAATGTAAACTAAAGTTACAGTTAACTAAAACATTGCTATGTTTACAGAAAGTGTGTGAGAAACTTTATCTAAGAATCACACATAGAACACTGCAAAAGACAGGGCAACATCTCACCCTTTTTCCATTAAAAAAGAAAAAGAAAAGAAAATGAACAATATTCAATCTCTGCTTGTGGAAGGACCATCGGGGGGATCACCCACATCAATTATGTTTCCCTCCCCACCACCAAAAAAACTTTTTCCGTATTTACATCTGGTTTGTGAAATAGGGTCATAGGCTTTTTATCCATTTTCCACTGACCCAAAGCATATAAAAGTAGTATTTTCTTTCCCACACTACAGTGACTTTCAAGTTCATGTACCTTCTTGAGATACTAGTTGTTTACTTTTTATCACAATCATTATCGCAGGACCTGAACTTTTAGCAGCATTTCAAATAGGGTAGCTGAATCAGCAGATAGGTAGAAAATCAAATGCTTAGCTCTCCAAATGAAGTGGCAGTTTGAGCAGCTGATGGGAAAGACTTCTGACATGCTGTTAAAATCTGACTTATAAAGTCTAAGCTCTTTATACTCAACAGTTGGAAAATCTCTCCTTTTCTGCATTTCAGGGACAAGCAGTTTGGGTAACTAGTCAAATATTTACAAATATTTCTTGCATCATGGTTAAAATGAAGTGCATTTTGTACACTGGCTGCTGTGCTTTCATGGGAATTTTTCAGTCTTGCTACAACAAATAAAGGCCGTTTTCCTGCCACTGAAATGCAGCGTGTCTGGTAAAACACACAGTCATGTAAAGTTCTGTGAATACATTTTGAAATTAGGAAAAATATTAATCCCTCCTTTCAGGTGTGAGCTACTCACACGGACAGTCACAAGAAGACCCTTAGACACTTTCCTCCTATGACTTGATTTCTTCTTCACCTTTCAGCTGCGTGTTCAGGGTCATCAAGCTCCAGGAGACTCTGCCACCAAGATGTTTGTACAACAGGCCACTCTGACCACCCTCAGGAAGTTGTCTCCCCTTAGAGCAGCAGCCACCATCTTAATACACCAGCAGAAGCTGTCAAACATTTTATTTCTCATTTTAACAGACTTTAACTTTTTTTTTCCTTCATTTGTCCAAAGCTTTTAAGTAACGTTTTTTCCAAACAGTAAATATTTTCAGCATGAGCTCTTGACCTACCTCAACCAGCAGACCAGGAGTGGCAGCCAAGTCTGAGTGCTCCCTGACCTCCTCTTCTCACTTGTTTCTCACTCTTCTTTCTTAAGGTGGTGCACCGAGATCTCAAGCCAAGTAATATCCTCTACATGGATGAGTCAGGAAACCCAGACTCTATCAGGATCTGTGACTTTGGGTTTGCCAAGCAGCTGAGAGCAGAGAATGGGCTGCTCATGACTCCCTGCTACACAGCCAACTTTGTCGCTCCTGAGGTAGGATCACATTTCAAAGCCTTCAGTAGTAAGTGTGTCCTAGGAAGCATTCCTTCCTCCCTTGCTGCCTTTACGGAGGAGCAAGGCAGAAACCAGGCTACTGGCACTTGCACAGCCTTTATTACCATAACTTTCCTATTCCTGGTCCTGTCACGGCAGTTGTTTTTCTCCTGACAGGAGCTGGTGTCTGTCTTGGACTGGTGCACACAGTGCTTTGGCTCATTACTGGGATAAATATTTTTTTTTCGCTAGCTGCTTCTGATCAAGTGCTTTCCCTCTAGTGCACTGCATCAGAACAGGATTAAGGCTTAAAAGGGAAATCTTGGTGTCAGGTTGCCCAGAGACGTTGTGGAGTCTCCTTCTCTGGAGATTTCCAAAAGCCATCTGGACACAATCCGGAGTGCTCTAGGGAACCCTGCTTGAGCACGGAGGTTGAACTATATGACCCTTCCAACCTTAACCATTCCATGATTCTGTGATAAGACTGAAAAGAAAAATCCTCGCACAAAATCCTTACTATGCTGAAATCGGTGAGAGCTTTATTGTTGACTTCACCGAGCTAAAGAATCGTCTGTCGTCTTGGGCTTTCCTGGTACCAATCCCCCCTATTCTGGGGGATGTAGGAAAGGCCTCATTTTCACAGACAGGAAGATGGAGGTAGACCAAACAGCTTGTCCCAAGCACAGGGAGAGGTGGCTCTGCATCACTGGCAAGCGCTGCTTCTTTCATGCAGCCCTGCGGGAGTGGGCTTGGGTCATACGGCTGCTCCATGGCTTGGGCTCTTTGCTGTATTTGGCCCATGAGATGTTCCTATCTGCTTCCTCACAATGAACCAGCAAGCAGTTAATTTCTGGGGTAATTGCCCATTTCTTGGAGTGATGGAAATCAAAAATTGTAGTACTTGCAATACACTATTTCAAATGTGTGTCTTCCTTTGCTTGTTTTGGTCCTTATAAGAAAAACAAAAAGCTATTGTCTTTCAATACTTCATCTGTTCTCTACTATCAAATACCAGTGTCTCTCAGTTGGTATAATCTAGCAATCTTTTTTTCTCGCTGAGTCTTCTCCATGCAATGTTATCTGTATGGTATGTAACTGGGAAGAGAAAAATAGGATGATCTTTCCGTACAAGGTCCTTTCATGATACCAAAAGTTACAGGAATCACAGCCTTCCAGCATCAGAAGGAGAATTTGTTATACTGAGACCATTTCTGGGCAGTATAAATTCAAAACAGATTTTTCTTCAGCAAAAAAATCTTCCATTGCCAAGATAGATTGGTTTGGGTTTTTTATTGCTGTTTGGTTAGGCTTCCATTTTAGAAATGGGAATGAGCTGTTTAAAATTCATCAAAGTACATTGAAAAAGTTGTGTGTCACCACAGCCATTCAATTTCTAAACCATAAAAATAATCATGTTTGCAAGATTTGAAGCACTCAGATTTCCTCCAAGATAAAAGATGCTTAAAATAGGTGTAGCTATTTTTCAGGATTGGCTATTTTGTATGGTGTCTGTAATCACAAACATTGCCAGTTTCATATCAGACTCTTCTGATTTGAACTGAAAGCAGACATCACACTGCCAGACATTCGTGATGAGTAAGACAGGTCCTGCTAATGCAGGAGACATTGGAGATTAATTGAAACATTACCAGAACTGGCAGAGAGCTTACATAAAGCTTTAAGTGCTTTTACGTTTTACCTGTGATATAATGCTGCCCTCCAGCCTAGGCTTGACTTTCACATTCCCTGTCTGAGTCCGACTGCAACGCCTGCCACATGCTCACGAAACTAATTAAGGAGGCAGAAAGTCAGCTGAGCTGGTGACAAAGAGGGCAGCGACCGAAGAAGGAGGACACGTTTGCCCAGTTGGATCTCGCTGTATTTTGGAAACGGTTAATTTGGGGTTTAGGTGATAGCAAGAGCAAAGATGAAGGCTATCTGAAAGAGGCACGCTGCCACCTAGCGCGAGTCGTGCTGCATGCGAGGAGGAAGGAGCCAGGCTGTTGTACTGCTGATGCAGTAGGGTGATTCTGGATAAAGTAAAAATATTTTATTCTGTAGTTTTCCTAAAAAATTCGTGAAGAACTACTGCTTTGTCATTTGAAATGATGAGGGTTTTTTATTAGCTTTTGTACCCATTCACATCCCTGCTTGTCACAACTGAGAAAAACCTGTATTTGTAACACTGTTAACCCAGTAAGTCAAAGCCTATAAAAATAAAAGGGGGTTGGATAAATATCTGAGCCATTATCAGAATTGGATGAACCCATGGTATCATTATCTCCAAGATACCCATTATCTCCACAATGTCCTGCTATGGTGTGGCACTAAGAACCAGTTTGTGCCTCTATTTCAGATCCCACAAAGTTCTCAAAGTGTCCTGAACTCCTTGATTGGTGGTAAATTTTTTGGCATCCATTACAGCAGGACAGCACTGTATCTTTTGCAAAGCTCTTTCCCTGATTGATCTGTTTCTAAGACACATGCCTGTTACTGTTCCACAACATCTCCTGCCCAGATCAAACACCAATCTTTCTGGCCAAGATTTCCCACACTTTCTCCCATCAGCTCAGTGTTCTCATTTTAAACACAGACCTGGCAGAGACATTTTCAAATAGCAGTGACACTAACTGATAACTCACTGGGTCCTGTTGTTATCCATGGGCTGAAGTTGCTATTGATAAAAACGTGTTTGCCAGCAAAGCTTTCCCTAGGCACTGGCACAGAGTGAGTGTCCCTGTTATCTGGCAGTGCTCCTGCAAATGGAATGATAACACACAGCGACACCTTGCCATCATTTTGGGGTTGTGTAACCACTTGCTTATTAACCTGCTCCACTAAGCATCATCACTGCCCCATTCTTCTGTCACTTACCTTGGACTTGATTGTCCTTGGTTTTCAGAGGAAAATAGAGAAGGAGTGAAAATATAACTGTTCAAAATGTAATGAGAACGACCACAACAAAAGATAAATGTTGGGTATTCAGTCTCACAGGTGAAGGAAGAAGCAACTGAGTTTGTCAAATAGCAAAGAAGTTTTCCCCATAAAAACTAACATTAATAGAGGGGGAATAAATGCAGGAACTAAAGAAATAGAAATAAATAAATCAGCCAGAAAGCCTGTATATTATGTGTGGGAGAGAGAGGCAGAAGCACGATTTTACCAGCTTTGTCAACAGGAGCTTTGTCAACTGCAGCTTTTTCCTGGGTTCTTTGCTGGTTTTTTTGGTTTGTTGGGTTTTTTTCCAGGTAGCAAATGTTCGCTCTGCAGCATACCTGGCAGATGGTTGCTTTGCCACTCATCATTTATAAAATCTGTTGAGGCAACATTTTCTCAAACTGTTTTTCCTTAGCAGAATTTGGTCTTCTCTGTGATAGACTTCTGATACTTAGATCACTCTTGGGTAATAAGGCTGCAGGTCAGAGAAAGACTTGCTGAATTTGTACATTCCCTTTTCATGTGCTTTGCAAAAAGATCTATCTCCCAGTCCATCTGAAGCGGTCAAAACTCTCCTTGTGTGTCAGAACTGAATGAACAAAGAGCAATTTGCTTTTGTGGGAAGATCTGGAGGTGGTCCCTGAGCTTAGTTGGTGACCTCACTTTCACTTGGACCTGCACTGACCCAAACAGGCATTTCTTCTAGTGTCCAGTAGCACAAATGCAATCTGGACTTTACCCTTACTGCTATACCTTACCATCCTGTACTGGCATTGAACCTCCTGGTCAGATCTCTGCTGACTGCCACGGGTCTTGTTTGCCCCATAGGAAAAGGGGGTCAAGTTTTAGCCTGCTATCTGTTAATTCCAGTCTAAACGTGGCCACTTTTCTTTATACAGAAGTAAGAGAAGCCTTTTAGCTTTCTTTGCAGTTGTCATGCATCTTCATTAGTCTGACATTAGATATGCTTCAGTGAGCATCCATTTGCTGTACCAAATCCAAACTGAGCTCATTTGGAATACTTATCACTGTCATTTAGCCCTATGATGCATCCACAGTGTCGGTGTTGGTTACTTTTATGTTAGGAGGATGTTTCAAAGTATTAATGAGCTTTTATTTTTATGAAACATTTTAAAACACTGAAATATTGTTCTGCCTTGCTGCATGTTGGATGGTCAGAGGAGCCCCCAGACTTCCCAGCTCCAACAAATTGCACTCATCTCTCCAACTGTAAAGGGGAAAGATGTGCTGAGTTTGAACACTAACCAGCTCCTTCCAGCCTGGGCTTTGCCTTGCTCCATAGCACTACTGGACTTTTTGATCCCAAGGCAGTCACCTGTTCAAGGCAGATATCCAGCTAAGCCCTGGGAATGTCAGCAGACACAACCATTAATCAGTGCTTTTTCTAGATCAGAAGCTAAAAATTCAGGAATGCAGATTAACCTATTTCCATCTCTCCCTTTCCTTCCCACAGGTCCTTAAACGGCAAGGTTATGATGCAGCCTGTGACATTTGGAGCTTGGGGATCCTGCTGTACACCATGCTGGCAGGGTGAGTGACAAGGTTCTCCTACAGCAGCAGTCACAAGAGGGCTCAGCACTGCAGCACTGATTAAGCCTGAAAAGAGTCACAGATAAGGATTCTGGCCTCCTTGAGAAGTGTGTTCAGTTGATAAAAGCAAGAAAATAGATGTCAAAACCCAGAATCAGAATAAGTTTTTTCTAGAATGCATAAATATCTTTGACACTTGACAAATTGTTTAGGTTTTTAACAGAAAGTGCCTGTATGCACTGAGACCTAGACTCCTAAAGGGTTCACTCACCACTTAAGCTGTGGGAAAGTTTTCCATTAGGAGAGGTGCATAGGAGTATGAAGAGCCACATCATGTTCACCTTATCCGTGGAAGAATGTTAATTCATTCTATTGATAAATATATTCTCTTCAGCTTCATTATTCTTCATTTGTTAGTGTTATTGAAGTATCTGGGCACCTTTGAAAGCTAAAAAACCCCACCCAGACATAGTTTTCAGATGCTATTTGAAAAACATGATTCAGAAAGTAAACTAAGAGATCAGCAAGAATAGCAACAGGCAGCAGAAACTTTTGAGAGGTACTTGGCAAAAATACCCCTACCAGTGTGTTGGCTACACTGAAATATTAACACAAGAAGATGCAGGGAATGACACAGATTGAAATAAGCAGTGAAGGATAGGAATAAGATGTGCTGGGATGATTGGAAAACAAAGTGTGCAAACCCAATCTAGAGTTATCAGGCCCCTGCATTTCATTTCTCAGAGTATGGTATGTGCACATTTATCACACCTAAGTGCAGCCTGCAGCTTTTCAGTGACCTCTCTAAACTGTTTAATCTGCTTCATGATCATTCAGCTGTAACAAGAAGCTTGGATTCATTCCTAGGTTTTATTCAGGAAACAAAGAGTTGGGCTCTGACTTTCTGTTATCTGCATCTCTTGCCTTGTGGATTATAGCAAAGGTGCCAGGGGTCTCTATCTCATCATTTTAATCTTGATTACAAATGTGTTCAAGGTCAGCTGAAATACATTGAGACTTTCTGGGAAAGTGTCCCAGTCTGCTAGGATCTCCAAAAACCTTTTTCTATTTGGCTGATGCCCTAGACTGCTACACAGCCAGAATCAGTAAAATAAAATTAAACATTACCCACAGTTACATTTGTTCTGTTGATTTTATTCAAAATGTTTCTTTATTAAATAAGAAGAAAAAAAATCCAAATATATTTGAATCAGAAATACAAATAGCACGGCTTAGTGGATATTAAATTTACTGACAGGTGCTAGTAACTTGTATTTCACTTTTCCTGAACTTAGCAGAGAAAATGATAGTAACACAATCAATTGAGGAATGCTTTTTAGGTGCCACCACTGCATTTATGAATGGTCCTGTTCTTCCTCACCAGAGAGGATTAGTAGGAACTGACAAGTATTTACATCCAGGACTTGATTCTCCTCCGATCATCACTATGAGCAGAGAGGGCTCAGACAGCCAGGACTAGAGCACAGGCCAGGGATCCTGTTACTGGAGCTAGTGACAGACCTCAGAGTTTTTGCCAGTCCTGAACTCTTACTGCAACCCTCCTGATAGCTCTAGATTGGAATAACATCACATATCTCTTCAGGCTGAACTGCTGTGAAGTCTGAAATGTTCTTGAAAATGAGAAAATACAACGTGAGGAATTGAATTTGCTACCAGAAACCAGGTGGGATAGGAAGATGTGGCCAAATCAACCATCTAACAATCTAAAAACCACTCTGGCGTGTTTTCAGAAAAGACAGATTGAAGGAAAAATATAAAAATCTAAAATGTCTACTTCTTCTAAACCTACACAGCTGTTCAAGATTGCAGAGTAAAATTTGGCCTGGTAGATTTTAGTCAGCTGCAAAAACCTTATTTCTTGTCACTTTCTGAAGACAAAAAGTGTATCCTCTGCATGTGACACTGATTTTTTTCACAAGCTGGGTGCATGTTATTTCTGCCTGGCTAGATAAGGAAGTAACCTATTACAGGTCATTTCTTTTGCCCAACTGACTTGCACTTTATGATTAACAAAGCATTACAAAATAGATTAGAAAGGGTTCTTTTTCTTTTCCTTTTTTTCTGTTTCAGATTGTATTTTTTCTCCTTTATAATTTTTATCCTTTCTTGCTGTTACCAAGGTACTGGTATTGGCAATAAAGGTGTTGGCAATAAAGCAGAGTTAAAACAAGAGGTAAAAACCTGACTATTTTTATGAAGAATATTTCATTCCTAAAAAAGTATAGCAGAACAAAAATTGAAAAAACAATTAAGGAATCAGTCTTTTCCTCTACAGATCAATATGAGGAACTACCAGCCTCTATAGTTTGAGTGAAAATGAAGCAGCAGTATCAGTGGTACATTCTGGAACCAAATTCCTGTTGTAATCAGTGGCAGTTAATACTAGAACCTAGAAATTAAATTACATGGGTTTTCTCTCTCTCTCTCTCCTTTNTCTCTCTTTTTTTTTTTTTTTTTTTTTTTCCCAATAGATTCACTCCTTTTGCAAATGGACCAGATGACACCCCAGAGGAGATTCTGGCCAGGATTGGCAGTGGCAAATATGCTCTTACAGGAGGAAACTGGGATTCAGTATCTGATACTGCAAAGGTCAGTGAAACCCTTTCTCACATTCTCTCTCAAGACTTAAATACCACAGAATTCTTCTTTTGGCGCAGCTGCACTTTTAAAAGAAGTGTAGGGTTGTCAATGCCCAAGATGTATAGTCTGTACATGAATCACCTTTTTGCTTCTCAGTTAACCAGGAGCAGGCAGTTTTAATTCTGTACAGTTCACAGTTTAGGCTGCCCATCTATCACAAAGCATGGAAACCCAGGAGAAAAAAATCATCTGGTGCTGAGATCTTTAGGCATGAAACTGTGCACTAGTCTGTGAGACAGGTAAATGGGCAGGAAAGTTGAAAGCTTCCAGCTGCCCAGCATTAGTCAGAAGCTTTGACAGGATTTAAAGATTCTTACAAGGGATTTCATTTTTAGCAACTGTTAGTATCCAATGGAAGAACACTGATACATTCCGCCACAAAACTGCAAGCAATCCTAGTAACATATTAATCTTGCTACCAGCACCTATAAGCCTCACAGTGGATTTTTTAAATCAGCTGTCCAGTTTTGAAATTAAAATGTTCAGATGTTTTAGACCTAACCTAATTGAACTTCAGCTACCTGAGTGTTAGGTCTCTATTCTAAGTTTCTCTTGAAAGCATGCTTCGAGGTCAGTGAGGAGATGCCTCCAGATGGCATCCTCTCCCTAGATGTTCATCACTCCTACAAGGTCACCAGTAATTCACACTCATTCAGTAAGATAAATACCCTCCACATTACGTTTTGGCTGGATTATTAGCTGAGAGTTGAACATTACCCTTGAAAATTTCAAAGATAAGACCTGACACTTAAAGAATATAAAGCCTATCTAAAGTGCATCACTCTCTGTATTGGACATGCTAATGATGTCACTGCCAGTGGGAAGATCTGAGTAAAACCTGCAATGCTACTAATTACTTTTTCCCTTGTTCTGTCTTCTTCCTTTTGAACCCAGGACATTGTGTCCAAGATGCTTCATGTAGACCCTCATCAGCGCCTCACAGCAGTCCAAGTCCTGAGACATCCATGGATAGTGAACAGGGAGTACCTGTCTCAAAACCAGCTCAGCAGACAGGATGTTCACCTGGTGAAGGTACCTCCTACACCCTTCCCTCTTCTTCCTTGCAGAATGAGCTGTCATTTGTGTAAATAGTCTGGAAAGTGATAGAGGAGTTGAGAAGATTATTTGCCACAGAGACTAAATTTATTATGGCGCTGTATTAAGAGCAAAGATTTACAAAGATACTGTCACCTGCTCAGTATTTGTAACTTCAGGCTGCACTGTAGTAACCTGGTGGCACATACCACATACTGTTCTTTGCCACTTTGAATGTGAGACACTCCAGTGTCTGCCAGCCTAAATGGTATCATTTCATGGAAATTGTGCATGTGTGACAGCTTTTCAGGAGACTGAACAGAGGGAGGGAAAAGCATCAAAAAACTGAATTTCAGCTCAAAGTTTTCTCGTTCTCTATTTTACAGGGTGCAATGGCAGCCACTTACTTTGCTTTAAACCGAGCACCTCAGGCACCAAGGCTGGAGCCTGTATTGTCCTCCAATCTGGCTCAGCGGCGAGGCATGAAAAGACTTACCTCTACCAGATTGTAGCAGTACCCCCAAAAGGCCTCCTTGAAAACCCACAGTTTATTATTTGAGAAATTCATCTTTACTTGGCTAGCAGAACTTTTTTGGACAACCTGCACATGAAATTGCCAGAACTAGCAGAAGCCCACGTAAGGCAAAGTTCTCATTCGCTACATCTTTTCTTTTACATTCCAGCCAGGGTCCTGAGTTTAACAACTTCACAAAGATGTGCCAGTTTTGTCAGTAGCTCTGTTTCTTTACTGAGATAAAGCCAAACAAAATAGGTGAGCTCCATTCTTTCCACCCTAGGAAAACTTTTTGAGTTCATAAGATGTTCCATGGGAACAGTTTTCATTTTGTTTCTCATGAAAAGCACTTTTTGCTACAAAGAACGCAGTCGGGTTTGAATGCTGTTCCAGCACGCGTCATGATGAAGTGACTTGGCTGGTCACCAGTAGACATCTACTGATCTCCACTCACCCCAGGAAGAGTGAAGGCTGCAGAGACACATGAGTAATACCTTATTTGAAACAAGTGCTGTACAACATGAGGGAGAGAGAGCTGCTGGTGGTGGAAATACCTTACATTTTTGAGGAATCTTTTGCACTTTGCCCCTGCCTTCTCTGGAGTGAAGCTAGCACCTCTGAAGGAGACTGTGCCACCAGCTCTGACTTGCTCAGAAGTCTCAGGGAGCAGAAAACCTCTGAGAAACTCGGTCTTCTGAGGAAAAGAATGAGACTGTGGGAAGGCATTCATGTAAAGCAGTGTGAATAGGAGCCTGTGGACCAGGCAAGGAGAAAGGTGTCTGGTCTTGGCCAGCAAGAGGGTCTGGGAGGACGAGATGAGGCGGCTGGGGAACCAAACAAAGGCAGGGAAAGGTGTCAGTGGCATTGAGGACAGTAGGCAAAACTACCCAAAGGCAACTAGTGTACAAGTGGCTGGGGAGCAATCCATCTGGGACTCCAGACACTCTGGGACTGGCTGGGACTCCATCTCAAAGCAGGGGACAGTCCCTCCTCAGAGGCTGGTGCAGAAGATGGTGGGTGGCTGGGCTGCCCAGGGCCAGGTGGGCCGATGCAGCTGTCCTCCCCCACCATCACCCAGTCTGCTCACTGGGAGCAGTTCTGGCGTGCCAGAGCATCACCCTGGAGTAAGAGAGGCCATTTCCAGTCATTGCTCCCTGCCCTCCCCTGGCTGTTCACCCAAATCTGCCTCCATCACCCAACATTTCATGTCCCTGCCTGGGTGTTCTGCTCTAGCAGAGCTAAATTCCCCATGCCACGTGTGTGCAGAGAATACCCGCTTCTGAAGAGTTCAGCCAACTCTGTTACAAGCTTTAATAATAATAAATTATGAGGAGAAATGGGAGGATGCTCTGTTTTTATATTTATATGAATATGTACATGTGTATTTATATACATATAAAACAAAAATTCTGTGCCCTAATACCTGGATTTTCCAGGTCCAGGGAAAGAAAACTTTTGTTGAAATGGTCTCTGCAAAATGGACTTTTTTCTCATTCCCTGGTTTCAAAGAAAGCAAGCAAGGTTTGTGGTGCTGGATGTGAACTATTTTTTTATTCTTTTTCTTACCCATCTTGGCTTATGGTGGTCACAAGCTGACCGGGATTCTTCTTTGTACTGCTTTTGTTAATTTTTATTTTCTGAGTGAATTTTGTCACCTCAGATGCTTTGTGGGAAAATCTACTGTGCTGTGTTGGCTTTTTTCTGTTGTGACAGGGGGAAAAAAAAAGGAAAATGTGAACATGGAGCTTCATATGCTAGACATGGTAATTTTTGCTTGTTGGGTAGTTTGTGCATCTTGGTGCTGAACTGGAATTACCAGATCAATGCCTCAGAGTGTCCAAGGGGTTTCATTTGCTATAGTAATATTCTTCCTAAAACTAGCACTGCTTCAATGTTGAATGAAGTTTGTTTGTTTGCATTAGTCTTTTTTTAAATTTAAATTTATTCTTAATAATTTAAACTGATATTTAATGTTCAAGTTTATGTGCTGTGCACAGAGGATTGCTGCAAAGCAGCTCTCCTTGAAGCCCTTCTCTTTTCTAAAATAAACAATGCTGTGAAACTTCACACAGAGGCTGAACCGGCTGGGACTGATGAGTGCAAACATGCAGGTGGGTGTCTGTGCTTGTGTACACAGCAGCCCACTTTCTCTCCTCTGGCTAACCTGTGCTCAGTGTCAGCTTTTTGCTGCCTGTAGAATTTTCTGCTTCTTACAAGTTAAGTCTCACACGTTTCTGCTAACAGCACGCTGAGAGGATGTCCTGGCTGGTGCAGAATAGCTCTGGCCAGGCCTCCTTTCCCTTGAAGTGACTGCTGTCCTGGAAGAAGGCAAGGGGGGCATAAGGATGCAAAGGGCAATCTGGAGGGAGGGCTGGATTTTCTGGGGTCCCAGCTGATATGTGCTGTTTTAACAGAATGGATGTTTAATGGTCAGAGTAATTGTATTGTATATAGGCAGAAAGACTTTTGAAAATATTATGTACAGTTTTTGTCTCCCTCTGGGATTTCCTGGTCATCTTGCATTGCTTCAGTTTGCTTTGTCACACAACCATTGCAAAAAGCCTAATTCCCTGTAGATATACTCATTCTTAATTCTTTGAGCCTTTTTTTTCAACTGAATATTATTGTAGGCCAAGCTTACAGGATGTTGCTCTTCCCAAAGTTAAACAGTTTTAATCTCTTCCTGACTTACCTCTTTCTAACCCACCAACTATTAACATAGAGACACATACGGACTCATACATCTTAATGTTCATTAATTACTTTATAAGCCTATAAATAACTATAAGCCCATAAATATATTAGGCTTTGTTTATTAAGGTTTTGTTGCCAGTGCATCCAGATGTGTGCACATATGTGTCTATATGTAAATACATGCACAAAAATAAGGATAGAAGTGTAGTCAGAGGTTGAAGTGATACTCAGAGAGTTTTGTCTGCAGTGTTCTTTGAAATCTGTCATTGATATTGGTAGTGATTACTCCAGGTGTAGAAAAAAAGGCTGTGCCCATCCATGGAAGAAACTGTCCCATCCAGCCTCCCCTCTGTGCCAGATGTGCATCCCTGTGCACTTCCAAAGGCAGATCAGTCTCCCCTCTGCAGTCTTGCCATGGGAGGTGCTCTTCTGAGGGTTTTCTGACCAGTTCCTGTCAAGTGAACCCAGTTAAACCATTTCCACTGTCCCAGCTCACTTGGACTGAAATACAAGAGCCTCCATCAGCAAACCCAAGGGAGACAGAAAGGGAGGAATATGCCATTGGCAGTCATTATTTCAGACTGATAGCACCCACCACTTCCCCTGGCCCAGCTGGATCCAGGAGATGATGCTTGGCTGTGGCCTAATTACTGCAATGGCTGCTTTTATACCAGCATCTCCTTTCTAGACTCTTGACCATGGTATAGCTCAGCAATAAACACTTTTTTTTTCTAGGAGAAAACAGAAAAAGGCTTAGTTTCTCTCTTCCTCTCTCTTTAGATAACCTTAAGAGACCTCTACTGAATGTTATGTTTAACTCTTCAAAGTCTAAAAATCTCTTTGAATTAGACCACAACATCTTGCAGGTTTTTAATCCATAAAGTGACCTAGTACCTTAGGCTATTACAAATATTAAAATTACATTTTTAACCTTCAGGCTGCACAATGCAATGATTGTCCAAGGCATACCACAGTGCACCTGTCACAGACATAGTCAGCTCATCTGGAGAGCCACTTCAAAATCAGTCACAGAATGGTTAGGGTGGGAAGGGACCTGGAGCCCATCTAGTCGAGCTCCCCTGCTAAGGAAGGCTCACTTAGAGCAGCTTGCACTGGACCATATCCATGCAGGTTTTGTTGTTCAGCTCAGTAGGGGTGTCTGCCCAGCAGGGAGGAGGCATTTCCCTACATTTTGCAGAGCTGGATCCCACCTCTGCAGCTCCAGGACTCGGAAGAAGCCAAATGGCCCTGATGCAGAATATCATGGGAAGTGTTACCCCAGCTCCTACACAGCACCACAGCTTGTGTATATGGCAGAGGTGTGGGAGATGCTGCTCAAAGGGAGAGCTGACCTCTGCCCCAGCCCATCGTGAATTTTCACTTGTTTAAAATCTGTTTAACTTTCTCTAAGCAAGTTTTAACAGCAGATAGCATCTATAAAGCCTAACTATTTCAGCAAATTACAAGTGACCCTCACAGACATGTTGTAATTAATCTCTCCATTTGAAAAAGAAGTCTATCTGAGAAAAGATTCTTTTTTGTTTCTCCAGTAAATAATCTTCATCAGCTCCCTGAGAGCCCAGAGTGCTGGGGATAGCCCAAGCACAGAGAGCTGAGTGAAGCATGTCTTGTGTGACAGGATGTCATGACATCCCATGTCACACTCTCTCAAAGTACAGATTGTGTGTCGCTGTGCTTCATCTAACCCTGGATGTAGTACTGGGCTCTCTTTTCAGCCAGACCCTTTCAGCTCTCTCTAACAACTTGTACCCAGTCTTGGTACCTCCAAATACATCCAAACCTTGGCCAAGGATGCAATTGCTGTGTGTCTGTGATATGAATTAGGACAGGGCTTGGAACATCCACTAAGCCATGGATGGAACAAAGGTTTCTTATGCTGCTGGTCTACTGAACTTATGCCAGCATATCCAAGTGCTGACACTAAAAATGGCAGGCAGTCACTTTCTCCTGACTTCAGCTGCTCATCTGTCCTTTCACACCTCCCCTAGCCAGGTCACC
The DNA here is from genome assembly GCA_013397915.1 of Daphoenositta chrysoptera. Taxonomy (NCBI): domain Eukaryota; kingdom Metazoa; phylum Chordata; class Aves; order Passeriformes; genus Daphoenositta; species Daphoenositta chrysoptera. The sequence continues at coordinate 216,687 of VZRO01003721.1, forward strand.
ATGGGGCAAAGCAAATGTTTGTGCGTCAGAACAAATGGCTGGAGACAGCTGGAAGGCAACAGAATCAGTTTAGCCAACAATGCTGTCAACACACTGGAGTGGCTACAAGTTCAGTGTCACCTCTGTCCCTCTGTTTCTTAGTTATGCTGAGCAGAGCCCAGGTGTGGCTCAGACTCAGGGCTATAAATGATGGGATGTTTGTACAGCCAAGCCCTGTGCACAGAGAGGGGGGACAAGTCCAGGCTTCTGAAAATCGGCCACAAGTTCATATAAACTCCTTGTAACCAGGAAATGTAGGGCCACAGATGGCATGTCATGGGGAATTAATGTTGAATGTATGTATTTTTGCCACTAATAACTTGATAAAAATGATAGAAAATGATAGAAATGATAAATGATAGATAAATAGATAGATAAATGATAAATGATAGAAATGATAAAAAAACTGGGGGTTTTCTATCATTTGTTTTTAAATCATCATTGTTTTTAAATCATCCATTTTTACAGAGAAAATTCTTGATTTTGAGGCATGGTACAGCTTTGTCACTACCTAGGAGTAAGGCAGTCAAACACAGAAGGTACAGCAGATTACTATAGCAGAAAATATATTGTAGCTTTCACTGGAAAATTATTTTCAGGCAGGTGTTTTGAAGCCCTCTCTTAGGATGTGCATGTCAGAACTGCCAAAGCAAATATTTAGAAGCAAAGTTCTCTTGTTGAACATCCAGAGATGACACTTTTAAACAAGAGCCACATGAGCTCCAGGTTTACATATCTGAATCCTAAAAGACAGGCAAGCAGTGCAACCCTTCAGATACTCATTACATTAAAATAAAAAGGCCTAAAATAATAGGATGATTTAATATAGTTCATTTAAAAAAATAAAATGTACTGGCCAATTTTTCTTTTCTCTTTTAAAGTATACATCATTTTCCTTTAGAAGTGTGTATTGTTACCTCCTAGCTGACCCTGATCCTGAAATCTCGTGTTGCCTGAAAACACTGCAGCTAAGCTGCTTCTGGTACCTCAGTTCCTGTGTGAACACAGTCCCACACTCCTCCCTCCATGTCTGTCCAGTGCAGACACACACAACAATTGCACACCCTCTCCTATTCTGAAAGTTCGCAAAACCATGAGAAATTAAACTCAGAGAATGAAGTGAAGTTAAAAGTGAGGTTCTCAGTTTGTACAGAACTAAAACTCTTAGTATTCAGGTGAAACGTGGATTGAAGCCTGTGCAGAACAAAAATGTTAGAGAGTAAATAAAGTTGCAGTAATTCTTAGAGCCAAATTTTATCTAAACTCTCATCATAGATTTTTGTGAACCTAGACCTTGCATTTCCAGGTGCAACTAGGTGACAACACATGTATGTCAGCCAGCATCTGATCATGCATGTCATCACAAGGCTTGCACATGAAAATATTTTGCAGTCCAAAGTTTAGAGTCTAAATTAAGAATTTGGCCCTTTTTGTTGTCCCATATTGTGTAAACCATGATGTTCAGTGTTGGACTCTTGAACCACTGCTTCTTGCTTTGGTATGAATAATTACAGAGTCAACTTGTGCTCCATTATGTCTCCTAAATGGATGTTATGGACATATTTTTCAGAGATGCTGTAGCCTGAAAGGAAAATGAGGAAAATGCATTCCCTCTTTGATAAAGGCAAATTTTGAAAGGAGAGACTGGAAATACGCATTTGAAGTGCAGAAAATGAAAACCAGTTGCTAGAAGTTCGTTTCTGAGTTGCTACTCACAGCCAAATCTTGCTGCCTTCGCTCCTGTGTTAATTCCTTAACCCATATGCACCTTCAGTGACTCCAGGGGAGATCTTGGAGTCAAGTCGTCTTTCCTGTCGCAGTAGGGCCTTTTCTCTGTTAGGTGAGGATGTGTGTAAGGGATTTACTTGCTAGTATTAAATTAATTTGACAAAATAGGAACCATGATCTAGCACTTTGTTTACAGGCTCCATATTCATGTTTACAAAATGATGATTTCTGAGGCTCACGCTTTTTATGTTTTCTGTAGGAAAAGGGCAGCCAGTGTACAGATATTTGTTATGTTTACCAGCGTTTCTGAATAGATTTTTTTTATAGTACATGGTTTTATGAAGTGTAATATTTTTATAGCAGAATGATGATCTTTGGACTTTCTATATTGTTACCTACAATTGTTTGCAAACAAGCTCTTTGCTCCCTTTTTTCTGTGCACTCTATCCCAAGTTGCTGCTGCTAATGTTGCTGGCCTCAGCTGCTGCTGCCCCACCATGATGTGGGCTGATGGTATTGTGAAACTGTGCAAACTAACTTCAAAGAGCTGTGATTGTGCTGAAGGGCTGGCTGCATGCTGGGTTCCTCCTGGCAGGAGGGATGGGGAGCTGTACCCTACCAAGGCAAGCGTTTATTGTGGATGGCCCCCAAGGAGAAGCCTCAGTGCTCACCTTTGTCTGTATTCTGCCATTTTGGTTTGGCATGCCCATCCTTTCCTTTCTTTATAAAGAAATAAAAAGAAAAGAAAACCAAAAAGGATCCTGCTTGTTTTTGCACAATTCATTTCCAGTCCCCAGGCATGGGCCATGTTTAAATGCCATGTGTTGCTCACAGTAAAAGCACACAGTTACCTATTCAAATTATACCTGGAACTGTTATCTCTGTGCAGCCTGAATCCTCAAACCTCTGCTTTGGGAAGCAACAAGTAAGGCTTTAACACCCATCAGTCAGACAGTTCACCCACTAGACAAATTTAGGATTTCAGTGCCAGACAAGCTGCGTCAGCATGGATTTCCCATGCCCCCTTGAGATCTTCCAAGGTACCATTCCTCTGGAAACTGCTGGTCGCTGGCAAGCAGCCTGCATAGCCTTTTCTGCTTGCTGGACTAACTAGTGACCACAAAAGCAAAATCAACCCTTCACACTTTGAGGGATTGGTTCTGCTTCCCTGGCATTACCACATCTGAGCCTGCACACAGTCACACTGGTGTTCACGTCTGGATTGTCACCAGACCTGGCTGCATCACAGAGCTGGTGAGTCTGGCTCAGGTTCATTGCAGGAACAGCATGTGGTACCAGATCTGGAGAAACAGCATGTGATTTAGGTCCAAGCAAACATAACACAGCAAACTTGGACTTCCAGAATGTTATTCATAGGATTTCTCCTCTGACCATAGGCAGTCTCATGCCTCTTTTCTCCTGCCAGCTGCTCCTGTCCTACTCCCACTTCTGTCCTTCCTTTTCTCTGTTCATGAAACCAACTGCTGCTCCTTTAGTCCTCATGGTCCTTCATCACTGGGACATGCATGTCCCTCCCCATCCTCTTCCTCTGCACCCCAGCACCTACCATGAGCTATTCCACCTTTCTCTTACCAGGTTTCTGCCCCACAGGTCCATCTTGTGGTTTTTATAGCCTCTTCTGGTGGGCAGGCCAATGAGTCCAGCACACCTGTCTTTATAGCCCAGTGGTTAAAAAAGAGGCTTCTCTGGAGAACAATAATCATATACAAGAACATCCAAATAGGAAAATTGAAGAGAAAAAAATATACAAAAACCAATCCAGGCTTTCTCTTCCATTCCCTCTTCTAATTCCTCTAGTAATATGACCATGATCAGGAATGAGCCAAGTTCAGTCACTGTGGGACATACATTAACTTTTCAGAGAACCTGGTTAGGAAGCCATGGACCATACCAGGCCCTGGGCAGGCAGATGCAAGTCTTTCCCTCCAGTGCTAGAAAATGAATAAATGAGATGTCTGATAGGAAAGCTTTCCAGAATATACTCAAGTGCCTGATCAAGACACCAGCCCTTTTAGGAAATCTGCATTGGCAACCATCTTGAACCTCTGCACTTAATGATAAAGTAACCATGTCCCACAACAATGTACTGTGAGAATGGTCCTGAGGCTCAGATAGTCCCGTTATATGCCTGAATAACATCGTGTTCAAGGGCAGCACAACTGCTGGCTGGGCACCTCGGGCACTACAGCAAGGCAAAGAGGCAGTAACAGTAACAGCTAATGTCTGAAGATCACAAGAAGAAAAAGATTTTGCATTAAAAGCTGTGAAGAAGAGCTGAAGACAAAGATTTTAGGCTATGTCCAGCTTTTTAGGTTACTCATAGAGAACTTCAGTGAATTGGCTGTTAAAGATGCCATACTCCCACTGTTTGGAGACAAGATGGAAGAAAGGATTATCTGTCCATTCATCTAGATGGACAGGAGCTCTTTGGTTGTTTTCTAAAGAACCAAAGCTGGCCTGAGATCAATTGCATTTTTTGTCGAGGAAATTAGTTTATGAAGAGGCTGGTGAATCACCATCTGTGGTAAGCCTGTGCATTGTTTTGTCTTGGCACACTCCTGCCTAATTGATTCTTCCTGTCCTTCAGGGTCTGTGGTCACTGGTAAAAATAGCTGCAGCTGTAAAGCCTAGTACTTTCCCTACTGTAGAATTCTGCAGCTTCAATTTTAATGATAGTCTCCTCCCTCCTCTTGAGGAAGACTCAGTGATTTCCAGTGCATTTACCAAGACTTTCTAATTATCACGTTGTTGTCTGGGCTCGTGTCTCTACTGTAAATTCTGTTATAATCAGTTATTTGCTTTACTCATCCATTTGTTTATTTTACCAGTTGGTACTAAAACAACTTACCCTTTAGGAACATCAGCAGTTATAATGGAGCCTTAAACACAGAGAACAGAAACAACCTGCCCTTCTCTTCAGAGCACTGATAAGAGTGACACATCAGCTTTCAGAACTCTTGGCAGTGCTGACCTTTTGCTATCTGGTCTCACTTCACACTCTCACCAGTCTGCTGCCATCAGTTACACTTTGAGTAGCACTGCACATCAGCTACAGGGCTGCAGTCTTTGGGTCTGTGGACTATACACACAGGTACAGATTCTGTCCAGGAATGAACAACATGCTGCTTGATGTATTGATGGGTGGGAATAAAGTGGAAAACACAGCTGAGATGTATGCATGCCTTTGGCCCAGCCAAAAAAAGTGCTTGTTCAGCTAAGCAAAGGTGAGGATTACTTATTCTGCAATTCAGATGCAAATAGTTATTACTCTTCCAAGCCCAGGAATGACAGCAGCTTTATGGGAAGCTCGTGTCAGATATCCAAAATGCACACAACTTGCACAATTCCCAGTTCCAAGAAGTCTCCCAAATGACATCATGTTCTTCTACCATCACATGGTCTGTTAGGAAAAATACAGTGTTTGTCTTTGAACCAGGGTGTGTTGTAAATTATTATGTCCACCAACACATGCAAAAATCATTGTTCAATGACCTTTAAACTTGGTATATTTTTCTACTGTTTAATAGCCATTAAAGTAAAAAAACCCCTCATTGTGATGCAGCCAACACCTAAAACCTCAGCCTAAGACAGGCTGAGTGACTCCCTTAGTCACAGAAGCTTTCTTCGAGATTATGTTTCATTAGGTAGAATGCCTAACTGGGAAAGATCCATTGCAATTTGCCATGTCCTATGCTTAAATGCCAGTCTTCTCAGTCATATCTTCAACAAGCACTTGATTCTCTTAAAAGTCAATCTGTAAGAATTACAAGAAAAACCTCACCATTGTAACTGGAAGCATCTTCCCTGACTTCTAAGGAAAGTGGAAGAAGAGATTAGGCAGTATACGTTAAAGGTAAGAAAATGTCACAGAAACCCCACCATTCAGGCCTCAGGTGTCATTTTTAAAATGGCACCAACTAATACAACTTTAATGTATTTAAACAGTCCAGAGTTCAGATGCAGGAAAATAAAAACAACAAAATGCCTGCCATGGAGGTTATTCAATACCCTGATCTGTTCAGCTTAGCTTGGAGATGGCTGAGAGGTGACTTGATTATTGTCTACAAGAATCTTCACAGGGAGAAAAATCACATATCCTAGGAGCACAGAGGGACAGACCAGAACACAAAACAAGGCAAATTTCTAGATACAGAATTCATGCAGCTGCAGAATGGAAATAAGGTAACTGTAGTTTCAAAAGTGAGGCTGTTATTCATTGGAAAAAAACATCAAAAGAGAAAAGGGGTTTGTCATTCCCTTAGCAGGCAAAAGGTTAGGGCAGAAGGAAGTGGATGACTTCAATAGCCTGCAGTAATCTGGAAATTGACTTTAAATGCTGCGATGGTCTCTTTGGGCCTCAAATATGACATACATTCACATCTCCCTACCACAAGTACTTGGCACTGAATGAGCAGATCAGGACTGATGGATGAACTCCAAATATTAATTGAAAGATTTTTAAGCCACAAACAACTGGAGCAACCAACTTTCTCTCTTTAAATCTGTATCTTTACTGTGGTACATGGGGAGAACATTTGCTGTCTTTTGACAACACAGAATATCACTCTGAAATTTTGTAATGTTTATGACTACCTATAATGTTCATTTAAAACAACCTGTTCCACATAGTTGGTACAATATGGTTAAAAGCTGTAACAAGACCAGGCAAATGGTATTCCCCAATCATAGTGAAAAAACTCACTGCCTTAAAATCCAAATAAATTACTATAGCATTAATAGTGCTCTAATCTTATTAACCACAGGAGGGCCTTTAAGACATAGATGTCAAACATGAGGGAAACCTTTGAGAACAAAGAGGTAAGTAAGGCTTTAATCTCAAATAAGATCTCCAATTATAATTAAGCTTTTAAAAGTGAAAATTAGACCAAAAATCTTGAATTTTTACATTACCAAGGCCTGGAGCTGAGTGGCAACTTGTGAACTGACTGGCTTTATGCAGCTTCTGAACATCTATGAGATGTACACTGAGAAAGAGAGATAGAGGCTGCAAAATTCTAATCACAGCAACCTGGATATTAAAAAAAAAAAAANATAAGGAGGAAAGAAGGGAAATAATTATCAGATAACATGTGTAAATGCTGTTCCTAATAATTCATAGCAACTGATAAAGAAGGTGCTTCTCCAGGGAAAACACTACCCCATTCCTCTCCTCAGGTTTAAGATGATGAATATTAGCAATTCCCAGAAGAACTATTTTAGGTAAACCTAAACACTAAGGATTACATCTAGTGAGACTTTTTCCAGCTCTGACAAGCACTGCTGGAGCAGCCTCCTTGAGGAATGATGTGGCAGAAATTTGTGCAGAGCAGCCACTCAGTATGGAAGCACTGCCTAGCAACCCCCATCAGGACACCCTCCTGCAAAGTGACAGTCCCTCTTTTAGTCCAAGGAGCATTAAATAAGCCTACACTGCTGGAAGCTTGCATTATTCCCCAGGAGGTGGTTGTGTGGGTTTGACCAACACCAGCCTAAGGAAGGAGCTGATGGGGTTCCCTGCTCTGATCTGCAGCACCCTTAGCAAGTACTGGGATCCCAGGATTTCCTTCCGTGTGATGCAGAGATGCTGCCACTGCCTCCTCCGGAGCTTTCAGAGAAAAGAAGGACCTGCTTTCAGCAGGTTATAAAAATGCACTTCTGCACAGCCTTCAAGAGGGATTATCTGAGCAAGAAAGCAGCACCAAAGTCACAGTAAGGGTCACAGTAAGGGTCACAGTAAGGGTCACAGTAAGGGCATTGATCTACTCCACATACCTTCTTGGTTTAGTTTTGTTGAGCTTCCTGCTATGTGTGAAAGGTTTGGCTTCCACTCTGCAAGGGTGGAAGACAAACGCTCCCCCTGTGTGCAGGGCAGACACTACTGTCCAGCCCAGGTGCCAAGGATCAGCAGCTTTTGGATATAGTATTTAATTTATAAGGCACTTGGTCCGAAAAACAAGATATCTCTTGTAAAGAACAACATAGTCCTTGTGAACTGAAGTTGTAGCATCACCAGCTAACATTAATGTTTATTGGAAAGATCAATACCCATATAAAGATGAACTCAGACGTCTGTGGATCACAACATTTCAAATCTTTCTAATAAGAAAAGATCCTCTCTACATAGTTTGGAGGTTGTCTGTAACCACCAAACTCAATTTGGCACTTGCACATTTGGGTACATGTGCAAACCTAAATGTCTCTGTGTCAAGTCCTGAATGACTGTAGAAGTCCACTATGACGTATTGTTTATTTCACTTTGATCCCAGTAGCTTTGGAAAGGACTTTGGTATGTTTACCTTCAAGTTACTCATCGTGTATGCCCGTGGTTTGTGTATACACTGTAGACTACTGAAATTTCTTTTAGTTAAAGAAATAGGCCAAAGTTGATTTCAGGCTCCCTATCACATCACCAATTCAAAGACCTTTGGCTTCCTCTAATAAGTCAGGGACATCTTAGATACCATCTTGCTCTCACCTTTCTCCAGTGAGTGAGAGAAATCTCAGTCCATGGAGAGAAAAGCTGACCCTAGGATACTGCAATCAGACTGCAGTGAGCCCTGGTGCAATCATGCATCTCTGTCTCAAACGTGATAAGCTACTTCTTTTGTTTTTTCCCCTAGAATAAGTCTACCAATATTTATGTTCAAAGTTTTCCAGCAGCAGTAGTTTAGGTGGTTGTTCTTTAACTGGGGAAGGGCTGAAAGAGGAGAAAAGCACAGAATTGTACTTTTCTATCAGGAATGATCCTCTGCTCCTGGCCATCCTCCAGCCTCCCTTAGGTTGTTTAGGCTGAGGAGAGCGAAGGTACCAGGAAAGAGCATATGGTAAGTGAATTTATTAGTAGCAAACCATGACAGAAACCTGTATTTTTATCATGTTCTACTAAATTTATACTACATACAGCTCAATAAAGACCCATGAGTCCTGAGGAAAAGATTACATAACTAAAATGACTGTCATTATTTACCAGTGTCTCTCAATTTTGACACTTCACTTTCTCCCATCAGTCAGAACCCTGACTTTACCCTTTTCCTTATAATCAGTGGGATGTTTGTTTTGGTTAAAGCACTTTAAGGATGTGCAAAGCTTGGGAGAAAATCCGTGTCTAAGGTTCTTCATGAAGCACAAGTGTTTCAGCACACACTTTGCTAGGCAGTACTGGAGAAAGCAAATCTCCTCACAACCTTACTTGAGAAGTTCATATATCATCACTGATAGTCCTTCCTCAGAAACTGGAAATAGTTTTTAAAAATAGAACAGAAGAGTATTTCTACTTTTTTTTTTTTTTTTTTTTTTTTAATCCTGTTGGGTTTATCCCCAAGGCAGGTTTTCCAGGATGAGGAAACCAGCTCTGCTTTGCAGCCCAGTTAGACACCTTGTAGGAGGCACAGCCTGCAGAGCGAGCATCACCAGCCCTCCCGTTCTGCTCCTCTGGACATGATAATTACAGAAATGAAGTGATTACATGTCATTTAACTTTAACAGAAGTTTCCCCAGCTGAGTGAAGGAGGTGAATTTTCAAGGCAGTTTCACAAGGAAAGGTTCTCTTACCCCAGCTGACCTGATTTAGCAGTATGAAGTACAGAGCACACCTGACTGAACAAGCAGCCCTCATTCCTTCCTTCCCAAACACAAGATAATCCTCCACAATTGCTTCAGGGATACCAGTAATGCAGTGGTGTGGTACTAGAAACAGCAGTTTGGTGCTTCTTCTCACAGGGAAATACCCACATGACTATTAAAAATGACCATTTATTGTGACACCTTCTTTACTTAAGAAAAGAGAATTTTATAAGTTAAAAAACAAAGACAGTTTTAAAGGTCCACTTATTGAATATGTAGCCCAGTACCTGTATCCATACTACCAAATGCAAGTATAAATAACTTGTGAATAAACCAATTAATTAGATTTTTTTTCCCATGTTTAAAACCTGATTTCTTCTAAATAACCCTAGCAATATAGCTTTATGTTTAAAAATATAATCTATAATTATATAATTTGAAGCAATATTATATATATGTGTAAATTGCAAGACGAACTTAAGCCCAGAAAATTACTTTAAAACACTTAGTATCAGTCTTCATGACAGTAAAACACACATCTAACAGGCCATCACCACTACACTATTTCAGCAGGAAGTTGGCTTAAGCAATTTCAGCTTCAATTTTGTCTGCCTCTTTTACCATGTGTGACTAATTGAGGACTCAAAGCAGTCTCATCACATAAAGGCCCCATCCTCCAGCTGCCTGAAAGTTCTGCTGTACTCAGGCAGGGTGCCTCCCTTCATCTACTGCCCTTAAGAATAGTTGTACTGTAAGTTTAAGCAGGGGAAGATACTGCTTGGGGTTTTTTTTGTTTGTTTCGGGTTGGTTTGGGGTTTTTCCCACCCCTCACACAAGGTTTGATGCGGGCAGTCAGCCCAGCAGTGGGGTACTCCCCACCCTTGAGCAGTGGCCTCCAGCCCTCCAGGCTGCTTCTCAGGCACCAAGAAAAAACAGCCTTGCTGCAAACCCAGCTGCCTCTCTGCCAGACTGTCGTACTCTGCTTCCCCTTGTCTGTACAGTTTTGGACACGACAGCTTTTCACAGCACAGGACTCCCTGTTTTCTATGCACATGTGACAGACCAGAGCCTAGACCTTGTGTGGTTTCTACCTACAGAGTTTATAATAACAGGAATAACTGTGCTAATAAAGGCTTTAAGTTTTCAGCCCCACCCAGCTGTAATCTAATCATGACAGACAGGCCGTTTTGCACGTAAGGCAGGCTAAAGCAGTGATAACGGCAACAACTGCCTGAAATGCTTCTCTTCCGTGCTGACAAAATACTTTCATTTTCCATTGCTAGAGGTAGCACCCGTGCTTTAGTTCCTGCTGCCCAGCTGTTGCTTGGCTTGCCTACAATCATTGATAATCACAATAGCTGCTAATTTGCCAATGTTTATGTCTTGGCAATTGAAATTTTTTTCCAGATTTATTCTGAATCTTTTCTACTTTTCATTTCTTGACTCTGTCCATTGCAATGCCCACATCATAGCACTCTTTTGGCCATTCATAGAGGAGGGTCTTTTTCTAGTGGTTGTTGTAATTACACCATTGTCTTATTTGCAGGGCCTCAGCTGGAAATATATGTTTTATTTTGCTGTTTGGTCCTACTCCAGATCCTACTGCAGATGATGAAATGCCTCTACCTCCATAATGTACTAATTTATCCTACTTGATCAGATTTTACACAGAACTGTGGATCTCTCAAATGATATATGCTGATTTTGTGCAATAGTGTGCAGTCACAGTGAGAACTATTACCTCTAGAAGCTGTACCTGTATTTTTTCAGCACTAAGTATTTCTGAATTTCAAAAAAGTGGTTTTTTTAAATTAGGTATAGCTTCTTCTTGGGTTATTTAGTTGTTAAGCATTTCTTTCAGTTTTCTTCAGACTAACACTAAAGTCCTATTTCTGCTAGGATGCCTTCACAAACGTGTCAGCACTGAGAATGCATTTTACAGATGTTAATCATTATTTCTGTAACACAGACTCCCCTCTTGGCATTCTCAGGTGTTCAATCTAGTCAGTTTCTGCTGTGTGCTCCACGTGGAATAAAACTGCTCCAGCATCATGCCAGCATGTAGAGATAATGTATCCATAATCAAAGATGCAAAGAGAAGTGCAAGTGTCACATCAAGCTGTGCCACATCTCGCTTGGCTCAGTTTGAGATTGCAGCTGATTAAATGTCACAGTGGCTCCAGTCAATCTTGTCTCCCCACCACCACAGCGATTTCTGCCCACTTTAATGAACAGGTATTTCATTACAAGGTCTAGGAAGACTGTCCAAGCAATGTAACTTTTCCTCATGTTTTTCTGCAACTTTGGAGCTACCACAATGGGGAAATATTAACTCCTTCAGTCCTGAAGTCACAGTCTTTTGCACAACTTGTTTAATCATTGTTCCCTTGTCTGCCAAGAAACATTCCAAATAATGTTTTCTTGCAATTGTTTTCACAGGTAGGAAAGGGCACCACTGTTTTACCCTGAAGATATTTGTTAAGAATTGTATCAGATACGTCATTTTGGGCTGATTTTATTGTCAAGCTTAACTACTGCATAGCACAGTAGATTGCTCAGCCATGTCCATTATTGCCAGGCAGGTGGAACACTGCTCTTTTCCACATGCCACCATGCCTGTGCCTGCAAAGGCTGGTCAAGAGGAAGACAGGAGATGCCTGAAAAGGAGAAATACTGCAGGCTGCTTTACTCAGCAGCTAGATCGGCATCCACTGAGGTCAAGAAGTGCTAATTCCTGAGATGCAGTTCTGGGGTGAGGAGAACAGCAAGAGGCATATGTCTCCTGCAGCTAGGAGGATTGCCCCTGCCACCCTCACACCCAGAAATGGGGAATGGGATAATGGAGACTCTCTTCTGAGGGAGACACAGTATTAATTTGCTAAACAGACCAATCATCCAGCAGCTCAACTCCTCACAGAGGGCAAAATTGAAGATACTACCAAAATTATTAAAGCTCATCCAGTCCTGCCTTATGTATGTGTCCCTGTGGGAAAAACCACCAGCCCTAGGTGCACTAGCACTGCAGACTCGTGGAGCCAACCATGGAGGAGCCAGGAATGCTCTCCTCCGTCCCCCCAGCCACAGGCTGCACTTCAGGAGAGCGCAGACGTGTGCTGGCAGCAGACGTGTGCTGCAGAACTGCTGTCTACAGAAAGCCTCTGTAATTAGAGTAGCCCATGTAGAGTAATGGCTGGACAACCACAGAGCCCGTCAGCTAAAAACCCGGAAGGAATTCAGGCACACCGGCTTTCAAATCCAGTGAGGAAAAGTTGTAGCTTAATGACCGACAGGAACAAAAGTCAGTGAGTGAGTTAATAATGTAGTGACCTGGCCAAAGGCTGAGGGAAGAGAAAGAGAGTAACTGGACAGCCTAACAGACTTCAGAAGTATCTCCTTGCAAAGGTCAGAAGTACAAGGCTAACAAGAAACAAAAGCAAGCAATGAGAATGTCAGGAAGAAATCCCAGGAAATGCAGGCAGGGTATTTGTGAAGATAATCTAAGGGATAAAAGATTGCAGGGGACATGTCTGTTTGAAAATCAAACCAGCTACAATTACCTGTTCTGATCAGAAGAAATACAGGAGCCGTCCTTTGACATACGTGGCTTGTCTTATTCACAAGCACATAATGACCTAAAAATCAAAAGGGAACACGTAAATAGCCAAAAGGACACACAAGTAGATGAAAACAAAGAAATGGTGTCAGCTTGCAGACAACAGAATCAGAAAGGTTGAGCTGTGAAATCAGTTTCAACTATCATGGGACATAAAAGACAATTAAAGGAGTTTGCTAAAAGCATTAGAAATTAAAATAAGACAAAGGAAGCCGCAGTCATTAAATAATGTAGAAAGAGTCCATGACAGATAAAAGCAGAAGTGTGGTAATAATAACCCAAAATAGGTATGAATTTAGATTGAAAAAAATAGAAAGAAGCATAGTTCAGTCTAGGAAAAAAACAGTTGGAATATATTTTAGAAGAAAAAAAAGCGTGGCAAAACCTAATGAAACTTGCTCTGAAGTCCACCAGGCCCTCACAAAAGCAATTTGACATGATCAGTTTGAGATGATCAGTGATTTTCCTCCAGGTCATGGAAGGACAGAGCAGTCCTGCACTGGGGAAGGGCACGTGTCTGAAGAAAAGGGCTTCACAAAAACTCAGCAAATTGTAAGTCAAATGGACTAATTCTGACATTAAAAAAACCAAACCAAACGAAAAAACATCATGAAGAAAAGCCTGCTACAATAATTTACTCAACTACCAGTTAATGTTCACTCAGAGAACAACATGCTCAAAAGTACACCTAACATAGACTTGTCAAGAGCAACACATATTTTTCTATTGAACAGGCTAAGAGGGGTAAAAGAAAAGCTATGAATATGATATGTTAAGGGAATCTTTTGTACGTTTTTTGATATCCTTACGAAAAAGCCTAAAAACCAGTGTGCAAATAAAAGCAGTATAAATACATACAGAACAAAAGCAAACTTCAAATCCTTGCTAGCTGGTTTTGTTGTGTAACTGGTAGATCCTGTCATGCGGGACTGCTTTCTTCTGGACATGTTTCAGGTTAATGATTTTTCCATTAACTGCTTTAAAAAAAAACCAAACAGTGAGACACTCTCAAAATTGGGGAAGAGTATGGCACTGCTGGTAAGGCTTTGCCTGAGACATGGTGACCCTTGGCTATGCCTTAAGAAAGCTGTAAACACAGATGGAGTAGGCAAAAGGTTAAAAAATGTAATAGGCACAGCATGTGAGAAAAGGCTAGAAGAACTTGTTTACTCCAGGAAGAAAGACTAAAGAACAATGCCTCTGAATACAGATTTTTTTTTTTGCTCCCTAGATGGAGTTAAGAAAAAAAAATTACAAATTTTCAGTAAAGGAGAATAAGACTACAATTTTAGCCTTATTATGTAAGACTAAAAATTAGTTCTATAACCGTAGCTGTAATATTAATAACTGAGCTTGGCCATCTAAGGATATGTGGAATCCCACCACATGGGAATTTTGTTTGAACATACAGAACTGATTTCCACAGACCTTCCTTGTGTTAGTGCGTGTCGAATCAACTGGAATAAATGGTTCCTTGAGACCTCATTTAGATTCACATTGCTGCTTTTAAATAGGACTCTAAGTAGTCCACAGAAATATGCTGGGCTACATTTTGGCTTTTCAAATGCAATATACCAAGGGGATTAAAATTCTTCCACTCACACAGCAAAGCAGGGCGTTGTTGTGGGGTGTCAGATCATGTGCTGAATATATATAGAAAAAGGAGAGGTTACCCAATGTTTTTCCTCAAACCTGCTGCTCTCTTAAGCAAGCAATGTGGGGGGAGAAGGGTGAAGAGAGGTTTTTTGTTGGGGCTTTTTTGTACAGTTTTTGAGGGGTTTGGTTTTGGTGTGTGTGTTTTGTGGTTTTTTGTGGTTTATTTTTTTAGGATTTTTGTTTGGTTGTTTTTTTGGTTTTTTTTTTTTTTTAAAGACTGAGATCCTGCAGGGAGGAGGGAAATAGAAGGAAACAAAGCAGCCATGGAGTCCAGGGCTGTTTGCAGAGAGTAGCTGTGCCCCAGGCTGCACTCTCAGCCCAGCTCTGGACTGTAAAAACTGAGGCTGCAACTCTTAGCAAAGCAGGGGAGATAAACATCCATTTTCACTATCTCTAGTGCACCGAGCAAAGATAAAAGAATTTGTTTGTATGGCCCAAATTTCTAGAGATAGTATTAGCAAGGTTAGAGTTTATCTTCCTTTCTACGTAAGTAACCTCTGCTCAGGTATGAAATAGAAAGTGCTGGTCAGAGATGGGATCTTAGACCATTCCAATTAAAACTACTTAAGTAATTACCACAGAATCACAGGATAGCTGGGGTTGGAAGGGACCTCTGGAGATCACCTCGACCAGCTGCCCTGCCAAGGCAGGGTGACCCCGAGCAGGTGACACAGGGACGCGGGTAGATGGGTCCGGAGCGTTTCCAGGCGGGGCCGCTCCGCGCCCTCC
>VZRO01003721.1:232964-252167 GCA_013397915.1 Daphoenositta chrysoptera
CAGCGGCTCGCTGCGGCGCGGGGCTGCCCGCGGCACCGGAGCCCGGCACCGGGACGGCCTGGCTGCTGCCTGCCGCAAGGGCAGAAAGAGCTCTGCTGTGAGCAGAAGCGAGCTCGATCACGGATGTAGTCTGCAGATCGGTTATTTGAATCTCTGAGTACGTGTAAGTAGGTGCCTCTTTTCAGAGGCTTGTTAGAGCCCCGCTGTCGTGGAATGTGGCTTAAGTCACCTCCCAGATAGCTCAGTGCTTGTGTCAAGCTTTGTCCTGCGTGCTGTGGTAAGGGATATGGCACTCTGGACTGAAACTACAAGACTTCCTTCAAGAACATTTTGGCATGCTTGAATCTGGTTGAACCACTGTGCAGGAGCAGTCTCGAGTAGGCAGGCTGAAGTTTCTCTGGCTGACAGGCTGTTTGACAAAATTAAACAAATAAAAATGATCTCTTCTAATAAAGGTGGTTGAGCAACCTTTCACTATAGCTGTTGCTTGCTGTTTTACCTACATCTATTGCAACTGGTGTTTGATGTTGAGCAAGCATGTAGGAGGACATCCATTTATCTGAGAAACGTAGTCTTTGTTAAAGTAGCAGGAGATGGTGTAAGCCTGTGTGGACGAGGGATTATAAAGTAAGGCTCACTGAAGCCTTAAACTTCAGGAGGATAGCCTTAGATTAGATATTGGTAAGAAATGCTTTACTGTGAGGATGGTGAGGCACTGGAAAGCTTGCCCAAAGAGGTTATGGACCCCCATCCCTGGAAGTGTTCAGACCCAGGCTGGATGGGGCTTTGAGCAACCTGGTTAAGTGGAAGGTGTCCCTGTCCATGGCAGAAGGATTGGAACTCGATGATCTTTAAGATTTCTTCCACCCCAAACCATTCTATGATTCTAAGCAGAGGGTTCGTGTGACATTCACAAAATCAAGATCCACAGAAACAGTGGGACAAAAATACCAGAAGGAAGAGAACAACCTTGAAGCAAAACAGAAAGTCCAGAGCAGGCTTCTGTGATTCCTTTTGAAAGTCTTGAGGATGTCATGTAAGCTTGATAGATGCATATTAGTGTTAACATTTAGTTAATTGTAACAGGATTAATGTGAATCATGTAAATGGCCATTAAAACACTAATCTGCTTCAGAAATAGAAAAACATCCAGATGAGATAACAGCTGCTTCCTAATGCCACCACAGTTACTGGAAGTATCTTTCCTCACCCAAGACTTGAGAAGGTTTTTAAAAAGTAACTTTCAGATGTATTTAATCTAGTCTTCAAGCAAGCTGTGTATATGACTGTATTGCAATAAAAAGAGCGTTCCACAGGTTTCTACCATTGTGGATGGAATGTGTTTTGCCTTGCTATATACAAAGATACCTGCTTAGTTTGTACTTCTGTTACTGGATGTGTCAGGAAAGGCTAAAGTCAGTTGCTCCATCTGCTCTGGCCTTTCAGCATTGTTTCTCGTGTACTAGGAGGTAAGTGTCTAGGTTACTTGCTTTATGTTGAGTTTAAAATTTAAATAGCTGTTAATAAAAGGCTTGTCTGTCTTCTCCATAGAAGACATTGAGAGTCACCTCTTTGCATTTCTTCCTGAAGGTGATTTCTTCTCTAGACTACAGGACTCTATCCTGAAAAAAGTCCATTCTTTATTTCTTTGCTCATAGAGCAAAAATTTCCTTAAACTCTGAGACTGTAGTGTCTGTTCTAAAAACCAGCATCTAATCACTGCAGGGAATCAAGGCTTTATAAATGTGAAACTTGTTTGTCACGATTAATGAATTAAGATATTGTTTGGGATACCAGTGTTAGGCTTTAGATTACTTGACCTTCATTAGAATAACTGAAGTTACCCAATGTGGTGGATTAAGTGCTCTATTATTATGGCTTGGGGCAATCAAAACTTGCAGACATCTATTGGAATAAGTAGCTTCAAATTCAGCTTCACAACCTGCAAACATGAAAACAAGCCTAATGAATGCATGCTGCTTTGCTCAGGTGGATAGATCTGGCATTAGAATTGCATTATGTCACGGGTTAGCTTTTGGATCTTGCACAAAGAAACAGGAGAAACTGCTTTTAAAACTGTCATTAAAAATTAATTTTTCTGCCAGTTTCACATCTGGCTTTTCTCTAGTGGTGATTAATGGGGATCTGAATGACTGTAAATCGTATAAATACAAATTTACCCTAACTGTGTCTTAATGCTTCAAAATGAGCATAGTAAGAACATGAGCTGTAGGTAGACTTCTCCTGCTTCTTTTAAAATGCAGCAGTAACGTTAATTTAAAACTAGCTGATTAGCATATTAAAGCCTGGTAGCTCTATGTATTGTGAACCTGATATTGCATTTTTTCTCAAGATTCTAAAAATGGCAGCTGTCACTAAAGTCATATTATCTAAGCCACTAATAGTAGGCAGCTGCATCCTCTTCCTATCCTATTGATGTAAAACATCTTCAGAAAAACATCCAATAAAACAGCTTTCTTCCTCTTAAAAGAGAGAAGACATCATTCTAGACAAGCTGTCATTTTCTTGTGGTAGAAGCCTAAATTGCTTTTGTCACATAATGAATTCCAAGGAATCAAAAAATCTCCTGGTAATAGAAAAATAAGCATGGAGATTGCAGTCTGCTGGGGCACTTCTGAAATGTCACTTCTTGATGACTCAGCAGTAATGCAAATATAGCAACTCTGTTAATAAAGAGAACTTTGAAATAGAGATTGTTCATTCCCTGGAAAGCCTGAGCACTTAAATCGATGTGAGCTGTCTAGGAACTTTCTTTTAACTGAAACAAACTTCAGAGGAGTTAGCATCAGCAATAGAACTAGAATTAGCTGATCTTCAGTTCTCTTTAGTAAATCTTTATAAACATGAGGACACAAGAACTTTAAAATAAGAAGTCCTCTGTAATCTGTATTAGAAACTGAAGGACACAGCACCTGCTTGTCTTGCGTGCTCTGAGAACTGAACAATCTGCCCTTTTGCAGAAGGGTAGTGCCCTTTCCAATTAAGGGTTGGCAGTATGGGGAAAACAAATAGTGACAATTCACCTATATTTGCAGAACGGTCGCGGGCCTATTAATATTCTTATTTCCAGAATGAGGAAAATACATGCAGAAATTTTAGAAAACTAAATCTTTCCCAATACAGCCTTTTTGGAATGAACTTAGTACTAATACAAGGTATTGAACAGCCCTGGGTTGCTCTTGTGATGTTTAGACATTTAAACAGAAAGCTGACTCTTGGAAACTGAGTGAGTAAATCCAACAATTGTTGTCCACAGTTCTGAAAACATTAGTACAATGTTTTCTTTGTCGAGGGATTGAATGTAGTTCTTGAAGTTCTTGGAAACTACCAATTTGGAATGGAGTCACTTCAGAAACAGATGCATGCACGTGGTGCAGTATCCTCAGTATTGGATATGGTGCATTTGTTGCAACTCTCTTGGCTGCAGAGCTTTGGGCCTGGATGCCTGTTTCCTGGAAGAGTCTATATGCCCTTGATTTGCCCTCTTCTAGAGGAGTATAATAACTGTTCCACTCCCGTGTGATTGTAAGGACAACCTTGTAAGACCTCAGCCAGAGCTGCCTACTCTGTTAAAGTAGTTTCAGTTTGATTCTGTTTTAGGCTTTCTCTTCCCTGGAAACAACTTACACTTTAAAAATTAAGGCTGACTTCTGTTGGCACAAAAATGTGGTGCCGGGAGAACTTGTGTAGTTAGGGTTTTATGAAAGTATTTAAGTGTACACTTGTCTTGTGAACTTCAATTGACTATTGCTGCCAATCAGTTAAAAAGAAAACAAAAAACAAGTGGTTAGACTAGTCAAGGGCATCCTAACAAAGCACCTTGAACCAACTGTGGCTTGTAGCAAAGACTCACTGAAATGCATATCCAGTGTGATTTCCTAAGTAGACCTGACTGTTCCCTTACCATAGCTATTTATAAAACAGTGATCTAAGAACATGGAAATCAGTGTGAGGGAAGTGATAGCTACGAAGTGTTCTGCAACTCAGAGCAGTGTTAGGCTTTCTATTAGCCTACCTATTTCTCATAAGAAATGCCTTCTTGTAAGTCATAATTCAGAACTAAATCTTATAGTATCGTTATTAGAAAGAAGGTGTTTAAAAGTTCTGAAACAAAAGCCTAGTAACAAACAATCTTACATGTATGCTGTAGTCTAGCTTTCTTGTATAGATAATGAAGTTATTACATAAACTGGTACCTAGATGATCACTTAAATGAACCCCATACTTTACTGAAGTGTAATTGCATATATCACTGAGAATGTGTTATAGCTCATGTTTGGTACAGCCACAGTTGGCACAAACTTTGTGACAGGAATATATTTGGCAGTCCTTGGTTTGACCTACTTACAGAGGTATACAGAGAATTCCAAGCGACTTCAAAGCTTTCACTGAAGAATTTTAGCTGTTTAGCTTTGTCATGACAAAGCTAGATGTCTTTTGGTATCTTTTAAACTAGTTGGGGTGCAGTCTTGGGTGCTCTGAAGGGTTGAATGTCTTCCACTGACCATAATGAGATTTTATGTAGCTGGGAAAAAGAGAGCAGCAAACAGTTGTCACAGTGACAGCTCTTGTGGGAAATGGGATTTTTTAAAACCCTAATACATTAATCAAAGTTAATGCCATGACAACTTCCTGACTTCTGCCTGTCTTCTATTTATGGCACACTTCTGTCCATGTAATTATGAGAGAAGCTAACATGTTTTTTTTTCTTCTTTCATGTGCTTTTTGAATGGAAAACAATGATGGTGCACTTGAACAGTACGGTAAGAAGAGGGGCTTTCACAATCTTCCTGGCTTCAGTAACTTGCTGTCTTTTTCCCTTAGTACTGTTATGACTTTGTTTGCACCTGAAAAGCATACTGCAAACCTCCAGGCGTGATGCACGAGGAATTTTTAATTCCAAGTCTGAGGTTAAGGTGACCAAATGTTAGCTCCTTCAGAATGTCTAAAGTTAAAGGGGCTTCATTTTTTCCATACTTTTTGCTAAGGAGAGCAGAGCAATTTGAAACCCATTCTTCTACATAACAGCAATTCTGGTACATAACCAAACTACCTGGCTTATCTTTAATGGCCTTTAAGCCAGACAATGTACAAAATAACTCACACTACACTCTTCTGTCCTGGAGCCTTTCAGTTTGACCCTGAAACTGGAAGTGGGTATTTTATGCCTGTTGTACTGTGAATCATAATGTTATGGAAGATTTGCTCTTCTACCTAGACAAAAGACAAACTGTATAGGTGTAGTTAAATTCTTGTGTGTGGAGACTTCAAAGGGCTGCCTGCCTGGAGGCACTTAAATAGCCTGATAGCCATCTCAAGTGAGAAGGTTCCAAACAAAACTCCTTGGCAGCAGAGAAAAGCTACTGCTGCAATACTTTCGTGAACTGATGATTCTTCAGATTACACAGCCTGAATTTGAGTGGTCCATAATCTATAGTGTATTATTTTGTTATATTCTAATGGCAGTTGATTAAGTAAAAATGCCAAGTTGATTTAATTTACTTTTCAAAACAGAAGTGGTCACTCAGATTCTTAAAAGCTGTAAATATTTCATAGATTAAAAAAAAAAACAAGCTTATTTTTCATAAACTACAGTTGTTCAAATGAGACCCCTGAAATGACTAAAACCATTCCCAAGTACAGGTAGTGTCTCTCCACTGACTGTTTGCTTTGGTATGGTGATGCTTACACAAGGTGTCCTGCGTTCTCACTGTGCAAATAGTCGTGGTTGTGACTAGTTGTTTCTGATCCTCTTACTGTCCTTTAAAACTATTTAAATGGCTCCATTAAAACCTCTAAATCAACATCTTGTGTCCTGCTGAATTAAATTTCTGTGAATGTTCTTGTTCTGTTGCTACATGTCTTGTGTTTAAGTGGTATTGTAGATACACAGAGGTACAGTGTGAATACCGTGTAGTCATGCAACACTTCTCAGTTATGCCATGTTACCTCTGACGTGCTTGAGAGGCTTTAAGCATTACAGATGTCAATTTTCCTATCAGCAGGAATATAGCAAAGAAATGCTTTTATTCTGGTCTTCAGAATACTGTTGTAAATCTGAATTTGCAGAAATACTGTATTGTTTTGCATATTGTACTAAAGTTGAACTATCAAAACAGTGTGTGTAACTTAAACTCACTTCTTTCTATTTTGTTTTAGTTGAGTTTCTTGTATTGCAACCACAGGAATGAAGTGTGGCTTTTAGACTGACTGTAGTGTTACAAGCAAGACTGGCAAGAGTATCTTAGAATTAAAATTGCAAGAAATTTGAATACCCCCTGTGAATTCCAAATCATTAAACACATCACAGTAACAGAAAGTGTCAGAAGAATGGATATAGTTGGTATCTGCAAAGCTTTTTCTTGCAAGGTGCATCTCTTTTGTCGTATCTGGCCAAGTTACTTTTGAGACTGAGTTTCTGTTTAGAAGAAGATGATGCAAATACTGTGTGCATGTTCTGTGCAAAGGATTCTTCTGGTGAAGTCTTGTTGCTATAATAGTAATGGAAATTGAACTTAGGATACAATTTTTCTCAGTTTAGAGTATTTTATATACCCATCAAAATAAACTCTTGTCAGTTTTTCTGACTTGATTCTTTCCACTTCTTGTGTCTGTCTTTTTTCTGTTTCTGTACACACCTGTTGCTAACTGCTCTCCTCTGACCTTCCTTGAATCACTGAGTTTAAGTAATCACTAAGTTGTTTCAGCAGTTGCAGGTGAAGCTCAGGTAACAGTCTGCTTTGCTTGCTGGCCCTGCTCTTTCAAAGAGAGGGTGTAAGCACTCACAAGAAGATGCTTGCTGAGCATTTCTTCATCCTCAGCATAACACAAAAACAACTTCAATTCTTCACTTCAAGTCCGTATGTTTTCATTTTATTTTTGAGGAGCCTTATTTGAAAGAGAGAAATGTTAATTCTCTGCACAGAAGTGAACTGTAAATATGAAGTTATTATATGATAATGCAAATCAGATGCTTAATGACTGCTGAGCTATAATTACACAAAATTCTATTTCAATGGCTTTACACTAGTTCCCCTCCAATCTGAAAGAAGATCCAGAGTAGGTTCCTTTTCCTTTCCTCCTGAAGAGTAGATCCTACTAAAAGAAAGGTTTTGTTTTTCTCTCTTACACTAAAAATAGTCTGTGTCTTTTCTTGGAATTTTACCCATAACCTGTCCTCTAGTTTGTGTGGCTAAGAAAAAACTGTAAGAACACTGCAGGAGATCTTTGTTTCTGTTTAACTTTATTTTTATTTTCCCTCTTCACAGCACTTTTGGGGGCCAGTTGCCAACTGGGGTCTTCCTGTTGCTGCTTTTAATGACATGAAGAAATCGCCAGAAATTATTAGTGGCCGAATGACATTTGGTAAGACCTGAGACAAACTTCTTGTTATTAAACTGACTCCAAAACACAGTTTCTATCTTTTAAGCAGTGATGTATTATTAGTTCTCTGCAAACTTGTGATCAAAGCAGATGGAGATATCAAATATCTTGTTACATAACTTCAGAGGCCGCTTAAATTGAGGTACTGAAAAACTGCAGGGTTCTTTTTTGGAAAGCTTTCCACTAATATGGGAGGGGAGAGCTAGGCAAGTCTTGAGCCTTTGCAGTTTTCAAGACCAGACTGGCTCCTGAAGTGTAACTCTTGTTATCTTACACTATTGCACACACTTGTTCAAAATGTATCTCTTTACCCAGTTTTATTCTTTGTATAAAAGAACAATGATGCTTTGTGGTTAGTGTGAGATTTAAATATTTCTCAACACTGACAAAGGGAAGAAATGGTAATGCTTGGTCAGCAGGGTGCAAGAAGCAGCAAAGAAGACTAACTCCTTGCAAAGCAGTTGTCTATGAAAGGCTATTGTGACTCTTAATGAGAAATTATTTTTAAATGCATAAAAAATATTTTTCCATCTTTCTTTGGAACATGTATAGTTTTTGCCTAGATGTCTGTCTCTATGTTCAAATTCTTTTCTAGGATTAGAAATCTAGTAGCTTTAATTTATTAGTTTAACTTTGGCATTATGTCTCTTCCTTAATTTACTTAATAACTTAATTCTGAGTAATTCTTCTTTCCACAAGCAAAATACCTTTGGTTTAAGGAATTTTATAGCCTCATCATCATTAGGCTCTGCTTAGAGTAATTCAGTTCAGAAGCATCAACTTCCTTGAGACAGAAGACTAGTTTAGGCAGTCTCCAGTGCAGCAAAACTGTTTTGCAAACAGTGTTTTGATGGCAGCTACCCAGCTCAGCAGTATTGAGACACTTTTTAAAATTTTTGCAGGTACATATAGTTTGGTATGTGTACAGAACCTGGGGGATGAAAAAAGAATATCTGTACTTTAAAAAAGGCTGTTTTCCTTGAATAATGAATTTACCAATTTTATCTTTCTTTAAGCCTGTCAGAAGTTTACAGAACTAATGAATTCTTGGGTTGTAATATCCTGTATTTAAATTTAGTTATGGTAGGAGAGTAGATCAAAATAGTTTCTCATCTTTCTGGAAAGCAGGTAACAAAGCTTCATGTTTCTGAATGTTCATGATTTCCTGAGCATTGAAAAATCCTGATCTTAAAAGTCCATTTAAAATGTTCCCAGAAAGAACTATATTTAAGTAGTTAGTGTCTTTAAAAATACTTCATCTTAGAAATTGTCAGAGTAATTGTATAGGACAGACTATTTCTCATTGGGATAAACTTTTCTGGCTGAGATACTTTAGATAATAAACTAAAAAGACTTCAGTTGCATCACAGGATAGTGTATGAGCAAATGGAAGGCTGCAGCTGTGTAGATTTTCTTGTGTAGCAGAAATGAGCACTGTTTTGTGTTTTCCTGCATTGGATCCTCAAACTGGACATGTTTGTAGGGCTGTTGGAAAACTCATAAGCAGTGGCAAATGTTCTACCTGTCATTATGTTTTACTAGTAGGAAAATTATGATTCAAGAATATGCAGATATTTACAATCTCTTAACAGTATCTATCATCTTTTGCAGCACTGTGTTGTTACTCCTTGACTTTCATGAGATTTGCCTACAAAGTGCAGCCAAGGAACTGGCTTCTTTTTGCATGCCACTTCACTAATGAAGTTGCACAACTTATTCAAGGAGGACGACTGATCAAATACAGGCAAGTCACATTTTAAAATGGGGAAGTCATAAACTGATGGCTCCTGGAATACTCTGTTAGTGGTTTTTAATTGTAGTGCAAAGCTCTGCTTGGTTTCTGAACTTGTTTTAACTTCATTAGCTTTTGCAGACCTGTTAACAAGCTTGTTGTCAGTAGGCAGAACTTTTACCTTGCACCTCCTTTGAACTTTCTGAGGTCTGCACAAAGAAAAGGCAGGAAGCCCTTATGGTCATCAGTGAGTGTAGAGAGGGCCTTCAGCAGCTACTGGTTATTTTTGGGGTTGCATCATGCATTCTGTTGGTTAGTCTGCGTGTGTCCATCTTGGTAACTAATTGCTGAGATGGAAATATCCATTAAAGTGTGAAGGAGCTGTATGTGTGAAAGAGAAGTCACACAAAAGCCATCAGAGCTGACCGTTCTGTACATGGGGTGGAGCCGACTGAGTGCCTGGGGAACAGACTGCAATCAGTCTCACACCCTCACTGTGTAGTAAATAGTGCAGACACTGCCCCGGGCAATCCTGGTGAGTCATGATTATGGCTTTTCTCTACTGCTCCAAGAAATTAGTGTGGAGCAATAGAAGGATGAAACCTACTGAACTATAAATTGAAAAATGAAACTCTGCAAAACTGCAACTGGACTTGTCTCTGCATAAACCACTGACCAATGTCCTTCATTCATGAAGTTCTAATGTAAGTTCAGAGTTTTTTAATAGCAATTGTAGTTCAAAATTCACTCTTACAAAAGCTGTTTTTCTTTTGGCAGGCTGGAGAAACACAACTAAATATATAACTTGAAATAAGCCAGGGAATGTATTCATCCTGAATTACAACCAAGAAGACATGCCATCTACAGTTGCTGTGACAATTACAGTGGGGATGAAACAGAAACACCTATTAAGAACATCACCCCACCAAGAATTCTTCTAATAAGTTTTTTATCTTGCCTTTTAAAAACTACTATTCAGCAATGTAAACCATTACATTTAAAGTCTTGCTGCCTTACTGATCTTTAATAATCACCCTTTTAATAAAAAGTTAGCCACCCAAATAATAAGCAATATTTGAAAACCAACTTTTTTATCTAACAGTCTACAAAAGTGGCCCATATGATGGTTTGACAAAACTAATTTTAAAATCAACATGAACAGAGGTCAGTAAACAGAACTGTAGGTGGTATCATTGTTTATGTATTAACATATTCTTAAAAGCCATTTAACTTGAGTGCATTCATTCCTATTCTATTTTTTTTTTTAACTTAAGCAGTGGCTTGCTGATCTACAAGAACAAGTGTGTAGATAGGCAGCCTGGAAGTGAGCAGCCGTCCCTCTTGCCTCACTGCATGCCTTGTCTCAGTAAAGAGACTTATAACATCCATTTTTATGTTGCACACTATTTAAAGAAGGCTTGGAAAAACAAAAGCATAGCACTGAATGAAGGAAGGCAACAAAGTTTGATACTGTTCTTTAAGAAGCTCTAAGTGGATTTTGTTTTTTTCCTACTGTGAGTTATTCTAGATGTATGTAATTCTTACACAGGCAAAAACTAAACTTGTTTGGAGTCTAAGATCTGAAAGACATAAAGTGCCTTTCAGTAGTTTTTGACTTCATTGTGAGAGTGGTTTTCCTGCATGATTTGCTTGAAAGCTACATTGCTGTAAAGATAAAATTGACAAAGAATGTGAGAATGTATGTTACAGATTTTTTTTTTCAGTGCAGTGTTTTTGAACAATAAACATGTTCCAAATGGCAATAAAACTCTTGAACACTTGGAAAAGTTTTGTTTTTCATACTGTGATAACAGACCCAAAAGTGAAAATTTTTTATGGATTGTCACTTTATTACTGTAACAGCATAAAACAAAAACAGGCTGAAAAAATAAATGGTATGTATGGAATTTAAGTAAGTGTCCTCTGGATCCCAATACCTAAAACTTCTTCCCCTTAGCAAGAAAAAGAGTGTGTGGGTACTTAGATTGAGTAGTCCTGCTGTAATAATAGGCAGGGTTGAATTCAGAGCTCTCATTATGCAACTAAGTCAATATTACATATTGTCTTCTAGCAATTAGAGCAAGTCTTAATTGATCATCTAATTCTGCTGTGATGACAACACTTTTTGATGGGCATACAAGAAAGAGGCTAATAGGGCATGTCTGCTGGATGGCTAAAGCTGGTCCTGACTGCTGCTCCTTTTGAAAAGTTACTGCATCAAGCTGCCCTTTCAGTACTGCAGGCTTGTCACAAAAGCAGTTGCTCCCCCTCTCCCTATCTCCTGCAATAGAAGCACCGTTAGACTTCTGTACAAATGAGTAGTGGGGCACAAGCAGATAAGGACAGCTGATTATCTTGGCACCTTAGAGTTTGTTATATTACTTCTGGAGAGAAGAATAAGCTACAACTGAGTTTGAACTTCACAGGTGTGAAATGTGTTATGCTGCTTTTGGGTGAGGCTTGCATTCCAGGCTGTACTCTACTCTCACCTGCTTTGATCACTGTTCATTAGCTCCTGATTGTCTTTGCTTCTCTACCCAGAGAATACCATTTGCAAGAGTTTCTTCTCTCATTTTCCTGGTAGCTGCACCATACTTTCTTACGTATTTCTTCCTACCTTTCTCATTCTTTCTTCCCCTTATCCATGTACTGTGACAAGGCTCAAATTCTTTCATACTGGACCTAGAGCAAGAGGGAATTGCAGGTGGAAAGTGGGCTCCAACTTGCTTTGATTAGATTTTAAACCAGTGATGCTTCCTGCAGCCCATACAGACTTAAAAAAGGGGAAGGGGTGGCCACAAATCATTTTTCATGGGACTTGAAGGGACAGGGCCCTGTTTGGGATGGGAAATCCAGTCTGGGCTGGATGTCCCCTGCCTGTCAGTCTACCTAGTGACAAAAATAGTTTATATGGGCAGAGTGCCACCAAGCGGCTTGTGCCCTGTGTCAGTGAAAGCATTATTTATCATGCTATTTGCATACCATTTCTTTGATTAAAGGTGCTAGCAGCAAGGGGATTATTGGAATATTATTATAAGGAGTTACTGCAATAAATAATTGTATGATTAGTCTACACCCTCCTCCTCTGGCACAAAACACTGAAATACACTGGCATATGGCTGTTTTGGGATGGGGCTGCTTGGGATAATCCAAAAAGGGGAACAGTAGCTTAAACAAGAATGGAGATTGTATATTCTTGAGCTTGAATACCTTATTGGTGCTAATGGCTTCTGTTTTTTCTTTTCCTACTCCACTCAGGTAGCACTGTATGAAAGAATGGGGCTATGTGAGTTTCACTGATTAATTATAAGTTAGAGCTCAGTATTTGCATTTGATTTGCAAGATTATAGGACTTGTCTGTACTTGCCATTATTCTGAAATACCTACTTGGCTTTAATTTCACAGCTTGGTTTAATAACAACTTTCATCTGTAGGATATGTCCTGTCACTAGAAGCCTGTGCTGCTCTGCTCCCAGCCACTGTCCTGTGAGTACTGCTTCTGTTCATCCACAGTAGGACTGGGAACCACATGGCCTTTCCTCTCTTGCTGCAGTGGTTACTGCTGTAGCAGCAGCTGCTCTCTGCTTTCATGTCTTCAGACAAAAAAGAAATTCTCACCTGAGCAAGGCCTTCTACACTGCTGGTAAGGAATGCACCACCCTTAGGAATTCAAGGGGGAGACAGTACCAGCTAAGCTCTCGGTCTGTCTGTCTTTCCTATTTTCTCCCCAGTTTGAGCTGGAGATGTCTGGACTCACTTTTTTAAGGGAAGACTTAAGACTGTAACTATGGCATCAAAGTAGCTCACAATTTCTTCTGGTATTGCAAGACTGAGTGTCCTTGATCTGGAAGCTTGATGATTTATGATTCAAATGTGGAAATCATTTGGTAGCATGGTAATTAATGGACAGAAAGAAATAACCATAATTATGTGGTCGGAAGAGAAGGAATTACTTGCAAGGATTCTTTAATGAGTGTAATAACACCTACTGATAGTGAATTTTGTTCAATCTCACACAACTGTCTCATGCTTTATAATCATTTCAGCCAATGCTTCTATGTATGGGTGATGTGTTTTGGTTTTTTGGGTTTTTTTGGGCTTTTTTTGGTTCTTTTTTTGTTTTAGTTTTGTTTGGGTTTGGTTTTTTTTTGTGGTTTTTTTGCTTCTAAGACTTCTATATAAAGTGAGTGTTCCCTGCTCTAAAACCAGCAGAAAAATCTCTTGGCCACAGTGCTACCAATAACAGCCTGCCAGCTCTCAGAGAAAACACATTCTTAGTAAAATGTTCTCCATAGCATTGAGGGTTACCTTTTGTTCTCCATACACAGCACAATGATGTCATCTGAGCAAGGACAGCACAGCCGAGAACTGGGGGAGGAAAAGTCTCAGTAAATTTAGAGACAGAGAAGGTAGTAAAAAAAGGGAGAGTTTTCTCCTTGGGACCAAGACAGGTTTTGACATAGAACTAAAGTGCTTAGAAAATACAGTCCTAGATTAGGACAGACCAGTCTTACAACTACTCCAGTGTTGTCCCTGGATTCTTGCATGAATGCTGATACAAACTGTATTATGGTCTAATATATAGAGCATCAAATTATCAAATGCATTTACTTCAACTGTGTCTTTCCAGTGTACATGAATCTCTATTACACTGCTACAGGTGCACACATAGGTTATTTCTTTACATGCCAGTTACAAGAATGTGAAGGCAGTCAAAAAGAGCAGGAATAAAAAGATGAGATAGAGACAGGTCATAAAAAACCTATTAGAGTGATCTGTTCATATCACTTAGTCCAAAGCCCCGAATGAATACAGTCTGTTTCTTCATGCTCATGTGACAGACATTAAAAGTAGCAGTAGAATATAAAGCAGTAATACAGGAAATATTCACAAGCACAGTTACCAGCTCCCTTAGGTTTTCAGCTTGTGTCTCGCAGAGTACATTGGTCCTGTCTGCATTTGGGGAAGAACAGTGCTCACTGCCTGGTGCAGTATGTCTGCAGTTCTGCTTCTACAGAGCTGGAGTATTCCTGCTGCCAACTTACACAAAGGCTAAAAGGTTTATTCTGATTGAGCAAGACAATGCTGCAAGTTTTACTACCTCTGTAAAGTGGAAAAGCAATCAGACTGGTGTTTAAAATTGGGCAATTCCTTTATTAAATTAATTGTGGAGAAGTCTGTCTCTCCCCACCCAATCTCCTGCCTTTGCAGATGTAATACCTGTGCAAGTGCATTACATTTAGTCACTGTGGTAACCACTTAAAAATAACCAATATCCATGGAATCAACTCAATAGCAGTCAGAAGGCAGAAATACCAGGTTTTTGGATAACCTGCTCTGAGTGTCATCACTGAGGTCCTGCTCCTTCAAGATCATCACCCCTCTTTATCACATGGCCTAAGCCTGACATGATACTGCTCTCCTCCTGCTTTTCATCCTTTTCCCTTTCTTCCCACCTTCTTTAACAGCAGGTTTCAAGTAACCATGGCAACAAGGCTAGGAATTTTCCACTTACTCGTTTTGTCTGAAATCTGGGTCATGTCTTTCTCATTAAGTGAAACTTGTATGGGGATACTGGTCCAAACTCAGCCTTTGCTGCAAGAGAAGGCAATGTCAGTTATGGCAGCACTTACATGGTGGCTGTATTTGGTCCACTGTGTTAGAAAAATGTAAAGGTACAAAGTAAGCCACTTAAAATTTTGAAAGTAATTAATAATTTTGAAAGCATTTAGTACATAACTTACTCAGGGGAGAGCTATTGCTGTAACTTGCTTTAAGTGATGTTGATTTATAGGCTGATGGGAATAATTTCATATCGTGTTTCTTGTACTAAGGTATGTATTAACTAAAGGGATGCCTTCTTGGAGTGATATTGAGTGATGTAAATGATACCAGTAGCCTCTTTCAAGAGGAAATATGGTAGTGTGAAATTTTAAAGGAGTCTCCTGATAGGACAAGGTATTAATCTCTGATCTGTCACTGCAGTCTGACTGGATCTGAGATCACAGTTTGAGGACAGGAAGATCTCCAGATTTTAACTTGTTTCAGTGCCAAGGGAGTAGCAGGATTCCCTCAAACGTTCTTGTCTTACAGATTTGGATATACCACATCTCCTTGCACCTAGGATAACTTAAAATCCTAAAACAATTGCTGTATTTGTTCATGGGGAAGCCATGCAAAGCAACAATTACAAGGTATATTTTGCTATGGGTCCCCTCGAAGCAAAGCACAAAGCCAGCAGTGTGATCAGTAACTTATCTATTACTTTGTGATTCTTATACTGTAACTTGGTGAGCATCAGCTCTCAGGTGGATTATTGTTAGTAACAGGTTTGAGTTCAAAGATTTTGCAGGGTATCCAGTAGTGTATCAGCTGACCAAGGATCTGCACTACCTGATCTGAGTGCATGATGCCACACAGAGGTGAGCTCACAAGGCTGTTTAGTACTTCCTTGCATGTGTTGTTTTTGGCCACAATGAGCCAAAAAAGGCTATTACCTTTCCCTCCAAAGCTTTGCAGTAGCTCACAGTTTTCCTGTGAATCATAAACACACCTGGTTACTACCAGGTGCCTGCCAAGCAGACTGGGAAATAGCTCTTTTGTAGCTGGTCCTTATATGCCTCAGCTTTCTACATCAGAGACCTGTGAGGTTACTTTGTGTCACTAGGGAAGTGATGACTGGATCTGTAAAGGTTTGAGTCACAGCAGAAACAATTACCCTGAAGCTGGGTGAAGCCACGACGTGGCCTGTGACTTAGGTTGATCTGCAGGAGGGATCAGACAAATTAGAAGAGATGGGTTTCCTAAACTGAGGCATAAGAAAGGGGATACACTTTTCAGCTTTTGCTTCCTTGTTCCTTGTTTCTGGATCACCACTACCTGTCACTTTCAGCAAGGCAGGCTTGTTGGAAGATGTTTATAGCTGCATTTTCAGGAGCACAGGATCTTTTCAAAAGATGTGAAGGGCATTCATTCCCCACTTTTAAGCTCCCTTCCCTTCAGAGGGCTTCAGAAGCTGCTGCTTGGTGTGATGTGAGATGTTTGCTCCATACAGCAGGATTGAGGTGGGGTCTTATCAAGCGGAATAGGCAAGTCCCCAAAGCAGGTCTACATTTTCTGTTTTCTACCATGCTCCCAGTAGGTCACTGTAAGATCATTTGTTTAACTCTCCTTATAACCCCTGACTTTAACCTTTCAGCAGTATTCATTCAAATATCCCATTTCCAAAGGTAAAAAATGCAAAGGTGGGGAGGGATACAGAGCCCTACATATGACCAGAGCAATCACAGAACTGCTATTTTTGTGGAATAAGTGTTTACAGGTTTACAGCTGTTAGAGCTACAAGACTGACGGATACAGACACTACTCTGTGTACATTAAAAGTATGCCAACAACTGCATCAATTCAGTAAGTTGGCTGAATTCACACATTTTTCAGGAAGACAACATTACTTAACAGATTTTCTAGTTAGCTTTGAATTTAGATGCAGATACATGCAAACCAGTAAGGTCAAGAAGCAATTAAACTTGTAAGCAAACCACATCATCCCTTATGAATAGAGAAACTTAGGCTTGCAAATCTGTAACACTGTCATCATAAAACCAAAAATTATCTCCAGATGTGGTAGGTTTGTGATCTAAAGGCATAATGATACTTTGTACAAGCTATTTTGACTTGTGTTAGCAAAATAATTTGAGCTTTTTAGAAGAGTAATTTTTAAATCCTGCTGTCTTACCAGCAGAAATTCATCAGCACAGAAACACTGAACATCATAGGCCTTCCAAACTGCCTCTTTTTCATGGCAAGGTAAAGACTGTCTCGTGGTATTCCATGACTGTATAGAGAATTAAGAATTTCTTTTGAGCAGAGAAACTAGGAAAAATACATTTGGGATGACTATGACAGCCTTCTGCTCAAGCAAATAACAGGAAAACAAAAACCACCCTTTGCCTCACTCAGGAGTGAAATAGCTGTGGGTTCCAGGCAGGCTGCACAGCCCAGGCAGCTGCAGGTGGGAAGAGAGGACAGCAGTAGGATGCAAGCTGGACGCCCCACACTGCCCGGGTGTGCACCGCTCTTCTCTGCTTTCTCTGTGACTTGTTCACGCAGAAACAAAATAACAGTTTCACCTTGCTCTCTGCCAGGTGCTTACCTGCCCATACTCCCTGTACTACCAGAAAGCCACCAGTAATCCATGGCACAGCCAACCACCCCTCCTTAAAGCCATGCAGACCAGAAGGCTAGACCCAGATTTAAATTGTCTGCATCTATCCATATCTATCTATAAACTGGGAGGGGAAAAAAAAACCAAAGAGAACTTTCATCGTTTTATATTTTGCTCTCATATATGCTTCGGAATTAAAACACTTTTGTAACAAATAATTTTGTTACAATTCTGGGAGCTACTTAGAAAGATGACTTGTGAATGCTCAGGCACACCCTCATAGACTCTGTCCATTCTTTCTCCCATTTCTCCTCCCCTGCTTGCAGGGTCATGGTTATGTTGTTCCCTTACACATTGTCCTCCCTGCTCAGGTCCTCACAAGGTATGGGCAATACTGCCTGGCTCAGGTGGTATTTTGCTGTTGTTGGTTACTTTCACACAGCCATGTCTGCAAGTGTTTCTCCCATTATTAATTTTAGCCTTGACCTAAAGCTTCCTGAGATGCCAATAACCTGTCATCAGGCTGGAAAGGAACAGTTTGTGTCCAAGTGTTTCACCTAAAAGCCAAGGTAGAAGACACATGGGAAACTTTCTAAGTGTGCATGGGGAGGGGAGGAGGATGGGAAGGGAATGTTTCTGTCCTAAGGGCCGCACTGGGGGCTCTGCTGCCCTGGCTTTAATTAAGTTTCATTCGCACAGCAGCAGGTTACAGAGCCCTTATCACTCATCTTCCTCTCCTGCCCCAGCCCACGCTGCTGCCTGCTGTCACTTTGCAGGCACCTCGACCCTTTCCCCCAGCCACCAGCCTCATTATCCCCCTAAGAGACCCAGGCCAGTGCTGAGGTGCTCATCCAAGGGCCGGTCGAACAGCAGAGACACGCACGCAGGAACAGCTCCAGAGGGCACAGAGAGTCAGCGTCTGAACAGAGCAGGACGGGGAAGGCTCCCATGGAATGATCAGGCTTGAACAGCGTGGATGGAGGATGGAGCGTGGCTGGGAACGAGCAGGCAAAGCTACGACACCGGGCCGCGTGATGGCCTCTGCCTCACCCCCTCCTCCAGGGGCAGAGGTTAACAGACCACCAGCGCCACTCTCCAAGTCTCTGGAAAAACTGTTTACACCTAATGCCACTTCTCTGTAGCCCACCCGTTCTAGCTGGAAGAACACCGGGCTTGCTCACCAGCGGGTGCCGGAGGCCTCAGGCAGCCCCAGCTCACGGCGGCCGGGGCTGTTGGCGCCGGGCTGGCAGAGTGCCGCCCGGCCGGCAGGGAGGCACCGACGGCCCGGCCCGCCGGCAGCGCGCCCGGAACAGCCGGGCCACGCCGGACACCGCCGCCTGTGCTCCAGGGCCCTCCCGGGGCACCTGGCACAGGCCTGCATCCACACGGTTCTTGAAAACCTCCGGCGAGGGAGCCTGCACAACCTCCCGGGACGATCTTCCAGTGCTAGGTCACCTGCACAGTAAAGAACTTCTTCCTCGCATCCAGGTGGAACTTCCCGTTCATCAGGTGAACAGCCAGGCTCTGCTCGGTGGTGCCAAGCAATAGGGACAAGAGGCAACGTGCAGAAACGGATGCTCAGGAAGTGCCACCTGACCATGAGGTGCCCCAGCACCCGCGTGTCCCAGCGCGGTTTTACGGGGCCCTGCGCACCCGCGGTGCTGTGTTCGGTGTTCACCGCGCTCATGCGGATCGCGCTGCTGTGCCAAGGCCGATTCTGCGGGCGGCGATGAAGCCGGGGTCAGGCTGAACAAGCCCTCCTTCCTCCCCGGCGCCTGCAGCGAGGGCTGCAGCGGGGCGCTCTGTCCCACCCGCGCACCCGGCCGGGCTGCGCCCCTGTCCCTGTCCCCCGGGGACGCGGGGGAGCGGCCGGGAGCGCGCAGGCGCGGCCCCGCCGCCGCCT
>VZRO01003721.1:252385-273631 GCA_013397915.1 Daphoenositta chrysoptera
GGCGGGCGCCCAGGAGCGCGGGCTGTGGGCAGCAGGCCCTGCCCGGAGAATGAGTTTTGGCGAATTCCTGGTGTGTGAAGCTTTCTGCTGTGCTGGTGGCTCGGGATTCCTTGGTTTCTACAAGGTTTTCTTGTGCTTAAAGCAGGGAGTTTGGACCAGATTACACACTGTGGTCCCTTCTAACCCGACTGGTTCTGCGATTCAGTGTAAATTGCTTCTCCGTTCCCTTACGCCCTTAAATTTGCAGAATCAAAAGGTTTTCTTTAGACAAAGATAGTTTTGTGTACATTCTGCTGAAGTTACTTTTTGCCCTTTGCTCCTTAAGTATGGCTTAATTTTTCTATTTCCTTCCCACTATTCTTCCTTATCATAGGGGGTTTTTTTGTTTCAGTTCTACTGTGTTCAAAGGCCATACATTCCTGAGAATTAATCTCTAGGTTGAAGCAGAGCTGAGCATCCTTACAAAGAACCATTTATTCCTTCAGATCCCTCTTAATTCATGTGACTGCAGGTCAAAGTGCCCCACACCAAGGAATATCTTGATACTGCTCGCTATTTAGAGGGTGCTGGAGCGTGGTGGAGGAGGCTGGAATGTAGCTGGGATCTGAGCTGCGGCTAGCAAACCTTGGTGAACCAGCACAGCCTGAGCACAGCTGGCATAATATTACTTCTAGCAGCTTGCTGCTGACATGCTTCACTTGGTTTTGCACTGAGTTGCTGTTGGTCTTCAGGGCTCATGAGTTTGGCTTCTCTGCCAGAGCAAAGCAGCTAAATTGTGTCCACTGATTCTGGAAGCAGTGTAGAATCTGTGCCCTTTTACACCAGAACTGGCTGCCAGCATTTTAAGGGATGCTTCACCTGATCTTCTCAGGATTATCAAAGAAATACTTACATTTCTGCTAATCTCAGTTCAGTTCCAAGAGACTTATTCTGCCATCATCAGGCACATTTCATGTGAGGCACATGTGATAGCTGTTTTAAGGTGGCAATCAGTAGATAAATGCCTACATAGTTAATGCTTTTATATTTGAGGTGTATAGCCTGAGGAGAGAACTGAGCTAAGAATGTGTTAATTTGTTAAATGTCAGTAATTAAACTATCTATGATTTCACTATTGCATGCAATGATACTGTTACAGCCAGAAAATACTTTAAATAAGAAAAATCTGCCTACACTTAAAACCTATCTGGTACATGAAAGAAGAAGACTCATAAATGTGTCTTTGGTGCAGTGCAAAGTAGCTTCATGCTGAGACGAACCAGAGAGATCTTTAAAATAAATAAATACCCCTTGACTTTAAAAAAAGTCAAGTGTTTAGGTCAGGCAATTTCTCAGCTTTGTTTTTCTCTCAAGGTAGCAATGTGTTTGTAGAACAGTGGAAATCGAGCCTCTTTTTTAGAGAGGAAATTCATACGTGACGTTTACTAAAGCTAGAGCTGAGTGGTGCTGACTATTTTTAAAGTGTGTGTATTAGAGCAAAAAAGCATGTGCAGCCATGCAGAGAGGAACACTTGGTGAGAGGTAGGGCTGTGAAAGAACGTGTGAGATTATGCATTGTGTGTGTAAAATCTGCAGCTGTTTTAATGATCTCTCTGGAGACGAGTCACGTGTTTGGTTGGAAACAATGCTCCTCTCTTTGGAATATCTGATAGTTGTGTAATAGCCATCATATGGTTCGTGTCCATAGATATCTCTGTATTCTTTCCCTTGAGTTTTGCAGAACCATTGTCATGAAGTCAGTAATCATTCCTGCTAAATAGAAGATAAGTCTATAATGAAACACCTGTGTGATGATTCTGTGAAGTCTTTTTGTAGTTTCTAAACTCTTCAGCTGTTGTTTCTTACTGCAATTAGATCCATTATTCTAAATATATTAGAAAAAAAATAATTAAAGGAATTCATTACCAAAAAGATCAATAATAAATAGTAAATGTAGCAGTGTTAAGATGTTTTCAGGGCACCATTATGCTGTTTAGTTTTGTCAACACCAAAACTAATATGAAATCAGTCCATGTGACACATTGGATGTTGCATGACAGCTGACAGCTGCTTATAGCACTCAACAAGATTTCAACAAAGAGGAATAGACCAGGTATTTCTGATATTTTTATAAGAAAATTTATATTACATTTCTTATATTTTACTCTCAGGTGCTGATAGAAATACACATAAGGAGGCCTGTTAGGGAAAGATGAAAATATATCTCTATAAATGTTTTTTTCCTTATGGCTTAGAAACTCAATTCTGCAAATTTACTCAGTGTTTCTTTGAATTTTCTCCATTATTTGCATATTTACCATTGAGAAAAGATGTAATTGTTAGCTTCTAGAATGGTAAAATAAAGTGGTTCTGTTTTTCTGTTTGCCCACGTGGAAAGCTGTTATAAGACCATTAATATATGGGGGGAGCCTAGGTGTATGTCCAGAGCCACAAGAAATATTTTTGATCAAAAGCAGCCTTGTGGATTATCAGTCATATTGTTTATTGTGTGTCCATTGCAAACTGTTCAGCGACGATGATGTTACCGACACTTGCAACTTGTGTATCAGACTATGGCAAGACTGTTCCTTATGTTTCAGAAAGTCTCCATTCCAGATTCCAGTTTCCACTTAGGGTTTCCTCTTGATTTTTGGATGTGTTGGTCATTTATATACTATTAGCTTGAAATATTCTGTGAATAAAAAGCTTTGCTTCTTGCCCAGGAATTTGGCATTAAAGTTTAGCAATAAAAACTAAGGATTTCCTTTTGTTGATTTCAGTTCAAGTTTTCTTTTTCTTGTCAGAAACAAGCTGATAAGCCGTATAGCAAGAAGGGCATGTTTTACAGGAACTTGCTTGCCACCGCTACTGTGTAGTTCTCCACATGAACTACAGATGTGGAACATGCCTGGCCATTTTTTCAGTCTCCTAAGTAAAAGCTTTTGCTAATGCAAATGTCACAGACTGCAATGCCAACTCTTTTTATCTGAAATCTGGGATTAGCTGTATAATTTATGTCAGACAGACAAACAAAAATCTTTATCACTTTTATGTTGATTCCTGCTTTTGTTGCAAGGGCAGCTTAGATGTACTTTTTCTTAGGGTTCATAGTCTCTGAGAAACGAAGCTGTTACCTCAGGGTGTCTCATGGCCCCTAGAATAGAAATTACTGCCTGCAGCACGTGTGGCAGGATATGTGCAGTGTCAGGTCCTCAGCTTCTAGAGTGAGCCTGGCATTTTAGCACAAGCTGATGTCTGTGGTTTATGCAGCTGAACTGTGTATCTGTAACTCAGATTTTGCAGCAAGGTGCTTCACTGCAGGGTTGAAACAGGCGTCTTGGAATGGTAACGAGTCCCATTGCTTCCATGAAACCCAAAAAGGTGTAAGTTGTAGGTATCCTGACTTGGAAGG
Source organism: Daphoenositta chrysoptera (assembly GCA_013397915.1). NCBI lineage: Eukaryota > Metazoa > Chordata > Aves > Passeriformes > Daphoenositta > Daphoenositta chrysoptera. Next base: position 255,777 of record VZRO01003721.1, read on the forward strand.
GACCCTCAAGGACCATCGAGTCCAATGCCTGTCCCTGCCCAGCACCATCCCCAAGAGTCACACCCTGTGCCTGAGAGCATTGTCCAAACACTTCTTGAGCTCTGTCAGGCTGGTGCTGTGACCACTGCCCTGGGGAGCTCTTCCAGTGCCCAAACACCCCCTGGGTGAAGAACCTTTTCCTGATACGCAACCTAAACCTCCTGTAACAGCTTCTGCTGTTTCTCAGGTCCTGTCTCTGGTCACCACAGAGAGTCAGTGCCTGCCCCTCTGCTTCCCCTCATAAGGAAACTGTAGACTGCAGTGAGATCTCCCTCAGTCCCCTTAGGTATCAGGGACTAAGAAAATGCATTACCATATCCCCAGTTTCGAAATTTCAAACATTGCATTAAATAGGTTCAGCTTGGCAATATGAATGGTGACATCACTGGGAATGGTTGAAGGATGTGCCTTCATTTTCTTCCTGTAGTTCATGTGCGTATATTGTCAATCTAAGTTTTAAAGAGTTAAATCCATAAAATGTATCAAACTTTTTGGGGTTTGTGGCATTTTTTGCTCCAAGCCTTTGTGTGGTTCTCTTATTTCTTGTGCTGGGTTTTGTTTGGTTTTTTTCCCCCACCTCTTAACTGTTAGGGATTTTAATGAAGATAAAACTGTTTTCAAATTTATTTGAAGAATGAAATGTCCAGGTAGTCACTTCAGGAGCACTGTCAGATATTAGGATTAGAAGTAGAAGAGCAGTAAGTGGCAGCAATGAGCCTGATGCATGCACCTGAATAAATTACTGGTCTTCATCCTTTCCCTGTTTTCTGGGCAATCTGAAATGTGTGTGTGTTTACTGATAGTATGGCCTGTCTACACTTCGTTTCTGAACATGGATGGAAATAATTTTTACCCTTTTTTTTTGTGTGTGTTTATGCTTGTGATTAGTTGCATGAATAGGTGTAACTAAAGGCATGATTGAAATGGGTATCTTCATCTGTGTCCTCCCAGCTATTCCTACTCTTCTTAAATGTGCAGGCATTCAGGACTATGACTAACAAATATGATTTAAAATACTAAGCCATTGTTCAGTTACTGTTTTTGTCTGTTTCCTTAATGCAAACATAAGGATAAAGTGTTGGATGTAACAAGGTAAGCTGCATCTTCTGACCTTTGGGAAGTTCTGTCATCACAGCACCTTTATATGTCCATGTGGCACTTTTTTATTAAACTAGGTACAGATTCTTCATTTGTACAGATGTGAAATTGTTCTAAGCAGTAACAAATTTCCTTGGTTCACTGACCACTGCCTGAAAGAGAAATTTCTCAAGAGATAAGGAGAAATATCATACTCATTGGCTGGTAAAGGCCTATCATGTATATTTGGTTAATAAGACTTGACTAAAATACCTGTTGACTAGATAACAAGAGAGCAAGTTTGCCTATGACATCTGAACAAATAGCAAAGTTGTTTTTTAAAAATAATTTTGTGCAAGCTGAAGCAACACTTCACATAGTAGGCCACTTTAGAATAGAAGGTGCATTTAATTGTAGTGATCTGGAGTAAGCTGAAATGCATTGTTCTCACAGCATGGGTGGAGATGAGCTGAGCATATCTAACAAATCACTTCTGCTGAAAGGAGCCTTTCTGCCAGATACATGGCCCTGCCTCTTTCCTTACATCAGCCCTGCTGCTTTTCTGACGGCTTGCAGAGCTGGCTTGGCTCATTAGCCAAGGCATCAGAATAGAAGGAACTCTAGTTCTGCTCTCATATAATGAGTTGTGCCAGGTAGCTCATCTCACCAGGTTCTGGAGTCACTCTGGAGAAGCAGGAAGTGAAATATTCCCTTTCAGCAAGTTATCCTAGTCTGATGAGACAAGATGTGGTAGTCTGCCTACACCCTCACCCTGTAAGGAACAGTAATTGGAGTTGTAATGCTTGCAGTGGATACTGGCATTAATATGCACAAGGGATCCTCTCCTGTAACAGGAAAAGGTGGTAATGTCTGTAGGAACCTACAGTGCTGCACAAATAGATTAATTCCTCTGCAGATTGCTAGGAGGTCCACTCATTCTTTTGATTCGGTACAATTCTGGCTATTTTCAATTGTGTGGTAATAAGAAAGTCTGTTTGAAAGAAGCAGTATTGCTTGCATGCCAGGATATGCCTTTATGGGTTTTGTCTTTTTTGTTTGTAAATATGTTTCCATATGTTCCAGACTGATAATATAATTTTGTGATATGAAAGAATTAATACACAAGCAACTGTTAAGCAAGATAAAATAATTATTTCTGGCTAAAAAATGATTTTGCTTGAAATAAGGGAATTCGGTGGTAAAGAAAGAAAATGCCCTTTAGATTGTTCAAAACTGGGTTTGTAATATCCTATTTTTCCTCTCCTCCTATCAAGGTCCTTGATGCCTCAACACTCAGTTTTGGTACTCGAGTCAGATGGTTTGCCATATGCTTTGTTGCTGGCATTTTGTGTTCTTTTCTTGTAAGTAAAGTGATTTTTTTCCTTGTGCTTTATTACTGTTCTACAGTTGAACCTCATTCATATTCCTACTTTATATGTGATTCCATGTTTGCTTTATCCTGTATTCTAAATTTTGTATGCATTTATTTAACTGGACATTAAAAGTATAATTGGCTGTTGATCTCTAAATTACGATTTTGGCCATTTTTCATCCAGCTACAGAAGAGAGCATTTTTATTGCAGCATAATACATTTTCTTATGAAAAGGTTTGAATCTAACAAAATATGTCCTACTTTTGTAACTTGTGCATTAGGAAAGAGGTGTGTACCCATCTTATTTTTATTCTCTCCAATAAAAGGAAATAAGAGGGGGGAAGCTTGAAAGGTTTTTAGAGGCTGAAGAAACCACAAGTGTAGCATGTCACAGTCAGCAAATCAATAGATGATGACTGTGGTTGTATGTTGACATTTGAAAAACCTGCTGCATTCCTGGTGGTTTTACGCCCAGCAAATCATTTGTTCATTCCTGAACTTTATGGGCTGGCCCAAGTCTCCAGCCTGCAGTTAAGAGTTGAGATCTGTTAATTTCTTGGGTCTGTCAAAATCTGTCACAGATAACTTGCACTAGAAAGCAATTTTTCAGCTGCATGGAAACTCCCAGAAGCAGGTGAAAAAACTTTGGGGAAGTCCTCCCCTTTTTCCTCCTTCCCTCTTTTCCTTCCTCCCCCTTTTCCCTCCCTCCCCTTTCCTCCCTCCTTCTTTCTTCCTCCCTCTTTTCTTTTCACCACAGATTTCCACTGAAATTGCAATTGAGTAGAGTGCAGTTGCTTTTTTGTTTGGTTTGGTTTTCTCAGGACACAGTGTGCAGATCACAGTTTGTTTTGCTTCTAGCTGAGGCTCTATTTAGGCTCTGACAGGCTGAGAAAGTTGGGTCTGTACAGCCTGTAGAACAGAAGGTTGCACGGAGACCTCACAGCAGCCTTCCAGTATCTGAAGGGGGCCTACAGGGAAGCCAGGAATGGGCTCTTCCTCAGGAGCTGTAGTGGTAGGACAAGAAGTAATGGGTACAAATTGAAAACAGGAAAATTTAGGTTAGATATATGGAAGAAATTCTTTCCTGTGAGGCAGTGGAACAGGTTGTCCAGAGAAGCTGTAGGTGCCCCATCCCTGGCAATGTTCCAAGCCAGGCTGAATGGGGCTCTGAGCTGCCTGGTCTAGTGGGAGGTGGCCCTGCCCACGGCTGTGGCAATTGCATCGAGGTGACCTTGAAGGTCCCTTCCAGTCCAAACCATGCTATGATTCCTTTTCTGCCTGATCATCATAGGTAACTGTGATCAGCAGAAGGTTTTGGATTTTTTTAAGTTTAGTGGAAAGAAGAGATACCTGGAAATAAGAGTTCTGAAATGTTTCCATTCAGCCTCAGTGTGTATTTAGACTGCAAGTGCAGATGGTTGATTGGGGGAGAAAGGAGATGGTGAATATTAGTGCAGCTTTATGACATTTTATCTTGTGTGCAGAGGTGTAGGATGTACAGTGGGGCATTGTAACAAAAGTGAAAGTGTTGTGAATAGAATATAAACAGTACAAATAAATGTGTTCAATTAATATAAACAAACATTGCCTAGTTGTAAAAATATTTAGAAATACAGTAAACCAACACATTGTTTGCCAGCAGGTGGCAATAGAAGTGTGCTGGGTAGTGACAGCTGCAAGTCTGAGAGCAGAGTGCTCTGCTAGTGGATGTCAGAATGATGCTCTTCATAGTATGAAGTTGTATTTATAGACTGTAAAATCTAAATAAATTGGATTAACTGATTGCAAACATACCAATAACCTGTCTTTTATAGGGAACAGCATTGCTATGGCTCCCAAAGGGGATCAAACTTTTTGCAGTGTTCTACACCCTGGGAAATATTGCTGCACTGGCCAGGTATGATTTCTTAGTTATTAGAAAAATACCCTCCTTTTCATCTACATTTCCATTTGCTTTTACTCTAGAGTGCTGTCTATGTTGTGTATAAATGACCTTGTTTCATACTGAAATGCTAATAACAAAAACTTGGTTTTTTTACAGTTTTGTTATATATCAGTTATCTTACACATCTGTTTGTGGACACATCACAACTGCTACCTGAAATATGAATAATAAATTGCTAGCTGAATGTTTTTTACTTTTTACAGCTAAATCCTTCTGCCAGGTACATAAGTACCTCAGCTTCAGGAGCAAACTGGTAGTCTGCCCACTGTGTGGATACTTTATCACTGGAAGGAGCTTTTTGCTTTTAACAGAGAGATCTTCCTGTTTCCAAGAAAACTCTTTCAAAAAGGAAATGTTCAGGAAATCCTTGTTTTGGCTGTAAGGCTGAAGGCAGAATCTAAAATTTGTTCATAGTGTATTTTTAAATTCTCTGTTTAATTCTTTGAAGTGTTCCACATAACAGTTAGTCCTAAAAGATTTGCATAAGGGGGCCTTTTAAAATGGAAAACTTTCACAGTTTTAAAGACACATAAGAAACAACTTAATGTCCATAAGGTATTTTCAGTTTCTGTTTGTCCTCCTTCTCTTATTATCTTACTGTAGTTGAGGTATGGTCATGGGACTCAAACCCCATGGAGTCTGGTCTTGACTTTCATGGACTCTGACTTTAGTCAAGTGACTTACTTCTTGAGTCAAAGCATTGTTAATCTGTTAAAACTCAGGTAATGTGAGTAATTAACATATGAGACATATGAAGGTGTACTGCTTTCCCTCAAAAAATTTGTTAGGAGACAATAATTTCTATACTGACATTCAGTCTCAATTGTAGAACTATTCCATCTCACACTGAAACAAGAGGAAAAGTTAATACTGGAGATAGGCAAAGCTAAGTGTTTGCCTTTCTCTACCTTATCTTACTCTTTATTCTTTATATTGGTTGGGGTGAGGTTTTTTGGTTGTGTTGTTTTTACTTGGTACTTTGAGTGTGTTTTCACTCCTTCAAATTAAATGAGCATTTTAGAAACTTAGAACTAATCGAGTCTAATTGAGTTAAGAGGGAAGTTTTTACAGACTAGTATTTCTTTTAGGAGAATGCTGAAAAACTTTAGTCTGGACTACAGCTAAAATTAGAAGAAGAAAGAGGCCCCTTTTTCCTTCAGTAGTCCTTTTAGATATAAACAACAGGCAAGTGTGTTCTAAGAACAGTAGGAGATGACAATGAAGTCCCAAATTTACAAGCAGATTTAAACTTTTCCAGGCTCATTCGCAAGTCTGTATTTAAACCAAAAATCCAAACTCTTACTAGCCTGTTTGGTCCACTCTAGCTTGTTTTTACTATCATTTTCTAACCATGAATGTGAAAACAATGATACTTACTTGATTATTCTCAGGGATGATGGGCGTATCTACTACAGAATGTGGTGTATCTAAAAGAATTACTGTGTTTAACTGGAGGATGTCTAGAATTTTTTTCCAGCCTTTCTTTCTGCTTGCTATGGAGTCTCTTCTCATCTCTGGAGAAGCTCTTGTGATGTTGGTCTTCTCAACACCAATCGGATTACAAACAATGCATTTTGCTTTCTATATTTTTTCTGCCTGTTTCATGTGGCCTAAACTTAACTCCTTTTTACCACTGTATTTTGTTCATCCCTATCCTTCCACTAGCTAACTATTATTTTCTTCTAGTTCTTCACATCCCCTTTTTTTTGGTCTTAATTTAATTTTATGGCCCAGCAGACAAGATAAAAAAATACTGAGAAAAATTTAGTTTGGATTGCAGTGAATTTAAAACTTTTCTTTTTCTATTGAATTGTGAAAACTGTTTTGCATTTAGTATGGACATTTGAGGTCTGTCTATATAAGATTAAAAAAAGTGGAGGAGATACATGTGCTAAGTTGCTGTTAGGAGAACATCTGGATGTGGAAGGTTGAGTTCTACTTACTGCCTGGAATGTGGATTCACATATTTCTTCTGTCTTAGAAGGCTTATGATTGGTTTCAGGAGGCAGCTTTATCTAACTCTTCCCTGCTTCATTTCATATAAAAATGAATGACTAGAAAAGGAGTTAAACTAGGTTTTGTGCTGTGTAGTAAAGCATTCAGACCACCACAAGATTACAGGCATTTTAAGTCTCTCATTAAATTGTTTTATTTTCTACAAAGCAGAATGACAAGGAAGAGACTCATCTAAAATATTTGAAGCCAGAGAGTTACTCCTGAGGTTGTGAAATCTTAGTTCAGATGGTATTTCTATGCATAAGAGGGTGTGCATGTGGTGTTGCTGATGGTTTTCATTCTCCCTTCAGGTTAACTACAGAGTAGAAAAAAGCAGGAGGATTAATACAAACTACTGAACTTTTTCCTGCCCTTTTGCTTGCTGAATTTGACTAAGAGAGGTAGAGCTTCCCCGTAATCTTAATTGTAGCTACTTGCATTCTGCCTGGGTAAAAAAATTTATTGGTAAACAAGAATTTTCTATGGCAGATTGGTCTTTGTAATCTTGACATTATTTTGGCAAGTCAGTTGTTATAACAGCTTCAACAAAAAATTCACTAGACTTCAACTTGATAACTCTCTGCTATACTTATAGCATAGTGTTTTGTTTTGGTAATGTAAAAAGCTCTAACCACTATATTTGCTCCCATTATCTTTCCTCAAATCTTAGATGTGATCTCATTTACTTCTGCAGTTGAGTTTTCTCTTTTTTTTTTTTCTATGTATTATGGTGCTTGCCATCTTAAAATAACAATCAAAACATCTTTGACTACCTACCCATCTCTAAATTCATGTAGAGCTACTTATAGTCATTGTTCAATCTTCTCCCATTTTGTGTCTCTTAACATGATTTAAATTTAACTGTAACTGCACTGCTTTCTTGTTTGTCTTTATTTATAAATAGCATTCAGCACCATCAAACAGATTATTAATGGAAATGGGGTTTTTTCTTGTTTGGTGAAAGAGTTCATGAAAACTGGTTTGCTTCTGTGCTCTTCTGTTATTTCTTAAGTAAATCCTTGTCCCACTCTCTGTGCTCTCTTATCTCAACCAATATAAGTGTTCTTGTATTTGCCTGTTACTTTTTTTTACTACGGTAATATTTTGGAAAGAATTTCGTGACCAAGGGTGACTCATAAACTGTTTCCAGGGCTAAATTCATGGAGTATTTCACCTTCTGTTCCAGTGAATCTCTGTTGCTAAGCACTGAAATATCTTTTTTTAAAGCCTTGGTAGTCATCTAGCTGTTGGAAAACTGGTTAATTACCTACTGTCTTTTAGAAAGAGTTACTTGAAAGTGATATACAATTTGTTTTGTTTTTTCTCTCCTATTAGTACATGTTTCCTGATGGGGCCACTGAAGCAACTGAAAGCAATGTTTGATCCAAAACGATTAATAGCTACAATTGTGATGTTGGTAAATATACTATCTTTGTTTCCTTTTATTAAAAAAAATTATTTTCCTTTAGCCTCAAACCTAAATTTGATGCTTTTCTAAAGGGAGGTGATTTCTCAGTCTGCTTCTTCCTTCTGCTGAGAAATGACTGTCAAGCTTTTTAGCTCTGTATGTCACAAAGAGCATCTAGCTCCTTTCTATGAATGTGTGTGGTTCTGTTGTGTATGATTTTTTAATTAATCATTTGGAGTAAAATTTTCTTTACTAAATATGTCTTAGTAAATGCTAATACCAGGTTAATTATTTTAAATTTATTTTCTAAAATATTTTCTTCAAGAACAAGGTGAGAGACTTTTTAGCTACTGTGAAAAGTCAGTGGTCACCAAACGTAGCTTGACAGTTGTTTGTTGGCTGCAGCTTGGTCTGTAAAGGTCAGTGGTTCACCATTTTCAAATCAATGAAGAAAATTAATTTATTTCCCCAAAGTCTGGGAGGCCACATGTTCAGCTTCAAGATTCTCTATTGTGACATCCCTGGCTCCTTTACTTCCATGACCATCATTTCTTCTTCCAGGAGGATGGAAAAATATTAGAATTCCTATCCCAAAGCTCTATATTAGCTAGTTAAAAGAACTTTGTCCCCTTGCTTCTTCTCTGTTTTATACTTTTCTCTCTTGTTCCTACTGATTTGTTTCAACTTTTGTTTTTGAAATGTAGTTGGCTTTCCTGTTCTCCCTATCATATAATTTGTTTTTCTAGTTAATTAGTGGTAAGAATGTCTTCATAAATTCTTTCTGGATGGCTGTCGTATGGGGGTTGTATGTTCTTCCTCTCACACACCCACATAAAAAAAAAATCTAATTTGAGAAGCTTATGTTTGCCCATATCTTTTGGGGAAGTCACTTGGTCATTGCCTGGATTCCAAGCTTTGTTCAAGAGGTTTGGTTTGTTTTGTTTGAGTGGGGTTTTTTTGGTTTGTTCTGTCATTATTTACAACTCATACCAAGTTACAATTCCTAGGAAAGTTAGGTTTTGTAGGCCTGAATTAAAAATGTGCAAGAATATCTCCAGTTCTCCTAGAGTTTGTATTTGCTGAGCATGAATTCTTCAACAGTTTGCAGCTGGGGGCTTTTTCCAATGAAACTGAGAGCCTAAGCCAGACACTTAAAACAGCAGGCACAAAAATCATTTTGCTCTGATGATCCTGTCATCCACCGTGCTCAGACATGGTGACAAAGAAAATAACTCGCTTTGAAGGCTGTAAAAACAAGACACATCAGGAAAATGGAAAGAGAACAGAGCAGAGAAAACATCACAGACCTACCTGTGCAGATAGGCTACCAACAAAGTTGGGAAAAGAGAGAATGAGAGGTTTCATCTAATGGTGAACATGAACACTGGATGAGAGCTAAGGCTTTTAGTATGGAAATTTCAGTAAAACAGAGAAGAACTGGAAGATTAAAAGTTTTGAAAACTTTGGATGAATTTGGCTGTTTTAATCCCCATCCTAACACAAAGCTAGAATTGTAGGCAGTTCAGGAGTCACAAACATGTTCGTAGAATTTCAAAAGAGTGTGTTATTTCTATTCCTTTCAATAAAACAACAACAAATTTTTTTTCAAGTGAAAATTAACTTGTAGTTTTATTCTGTTTTCTACTATGTGTAATGACAAATGGAGGAAGTCAGATAAAATTTAGTGGGAAAGTTCTAACTGATGGTTAAGCTTGCACAAATGGTGTGATTATTTGGTGTAGTAAACCATATCATTGCAATGTTCCATCCAAAGTGTTAAAGTACCTTGAACAAAGCTTCCTGTGAGCTTTTTCACTGTACCTGAGGCAGCTGCTCCCTAGTGGCCTCTTCATTACTGTCAGAAAATGAAAAAGCACTGGCAGATGAGGCATAGCCTGTATTTGCCAGATACTGTAATTGAGAATGGATGTTTTTAATTAAGGGCTGTTCCTAGCGATGCACACATCCTTCTTGTCAGAGACAGGTGTTATGAATACCACGTTCAAAATGATAGTATGTACTGGAATAAGAGAGCAGCAGTTACCAGACTTCTTGATTCCTTTCAATGAAGCTTTATCATCTAAGCCCTCCTGTTAATAGAACTAACACCTTAGGGTGCACACACTGGGTTATAGACCTCCTTGTTCCTGAGGTCAACTCCTGCCTCATCTTTCTTCCAAGACCTGTCCCAGCCCTTCTGGCCATGCACACCTCATACCATGATTTGGAAAACACCTCTTTACATGGAGTTCATCATATAGTTACTGTGCAACAGCCTGTGGCTCTGCTTGTTTCATAAGTCAATTTTCAAATGCTGATTGCCCATTGAAAACGTGGAAACAGTTACTGTACTTTATTTGTTGTATGTTTGAGTATTCATTTTTTTTTTGTCTCTCCTCTCCCCAGCTTTGCCTAATATTGACTCTGTGTGCTGTATTCTGGGTAAGTGAGAATACTTTTTTCCTCTAAAAAGCAATCTAGCTTGGTTAGTATATTAATTGTATTGTAGCTTTAAGATACAGTTCAGTTGTGGAGGAAAGGTGAGCTCGTATGTGGTGTTTTTGTTGTCAGCTGTGGTTGAGCTTAGGTGGAGTGATAAGCCTGCTGGCTGTAAAGCAAATGCATCCTTCCCCCTGCATGTGATGTAGATGAGAACACAAAATCTAGAGCATCAGGTTCAGTCTGCAGACCTCTAGAATTAAAACTAAGAAAAGCAAGTTAAAATACTCTTTCAGTGATGCATACTTGTGTCAGAAAATATCAGAGTGTGTAGTCATCTTTAGAAGCCATGGATACAGAATATTAAGCTGGTTAAGACAACGGAAAAAAACCAGAAGTACCTTCAAACATCTTGGTTGAAAACTGTCTGTAATTACATTCCACAGAAGTAAATATGTCACTGGAATGAACTTCCATATTTGCAGAAGTACAGTGATGTGAGTGAGTGTTAACACTGACGTTGTTAGGTGTTTTCAAAGCTAGAAAAGGTTTTCATGGCATAATGCTAATGGAGTAATGAATAAAATGAATCAAGAGTTGTAAGGAAAGAAATAACAAATTAGGACAAGGAAATGTAGGCATTGTCAGTTAACTCAATTTTTGATTGAACAGACTGTGCCAGTTGTTTACAGTATAGAGAGTTGTGGTGCAAAATGAGCTAACTTGCAGTATTTGCTTTATTTTTACTTAGTGGAACAAAAAAGGTTTGGCGATGTTATTCTGCATATTGCAGTTCTTGGCAATGACCTGGTAAGATTCTTAAAATTCCTTTTAATTTCTTTTCCCTGCCCCTACACTCGCATGATTATAAACCTATATAGCTATGATTCACATATAAGCATGCCCAAATGCTAGCCTCAATCTGTTTTTCTCAGCTAGGTTGTGTAACTCCAGCAAAATCTATATTCAATCGTCTTGCAAAAATGGTAATTTGAAGTATATTCTGCAATGTGTGAACTTATCTGAAGCCTTATGGAAGGAATATATCTGCAAAAAAATTGTCATGCTTTTTCTGTGTTGTAAAAGTAACAGTATTATCTCCTCTTTTTTGAATTCTAACTAATTTTTCATTTTTTAAGTGAAAGAAGCTAAAAACCATTTTCATAGGGTATGTCCTGCCCCAGGAATATACAGCAGCACTGGGTAAAGAGTGGGTGGATGTGTGAGGGTGAATTTAGTGCAGCAGGTACTGTGATGGCCATGAGTGTGCTCAGGGGCTGGCTTTGGCAGAGTGTGAGTGCAGTCAGGGGTATGCCTGCAAGCCTGGCAGAAGTTCTGGAGGTTACTGCTTTCTCCACAGAGATACACACTTTGTGTCCTTGTCCCGGGTGAATTCCTTGGTGCTGACCCTCAGGCAACCCAAGGTGACCACAGCTCCTGTTTGAAGCTGCCCTCAGTACACAGAGTCTACACTGAGTGTGGCTCTGAGGACAAGGAGCTGTTTGTTCAGGACAGGGACTGTAGGGCATGGTGCTAGGTAGAGCAAAGACTGCTAGCTCAGACTGAGCTCCCCGTGTTTGCTGCAGACACTTCACATTTGTTACGTGTCCTGGGGTTTGATCAGGCTGGGCATGAGAACAGAACACTGCCTGGAGGCTTGTGAGAAGCAGGTTTCACAGAATAATAGAATTGTCAGCTGCCTTGAGTGTCACAATTGTGGAATATTATTCATCCTACAGCATGTATCTGTATTTAGTTACAGAAATAATATGATTAGATGTTTGCATAGTAATTTAGATTGTGTTTTAAACTGGACAATGTTGTCTCTATCATCCTGAATACAGTTTTCCCAGAAATCTCTATTCTTTTTGGATTTGGCAATAGTAAGTCTGTTATTCAAGTTCATGTGCAATAGAAGTTATGAACTACATAAAAAAACCAAAAAAACACCCCCACCAAAAAAAAAACAAAAAGAAAATCTGGAAAGAGGAAAACCCAACCAAACAAGGAAAAAGTAAACTACCAAGTCCTTATCAATATGTTTAGTTCTTGTCCAAATATGTCATCTTTTCTCAGGTAAGCATTAAATTTAATAGGTAACCTTGTTTAAAATTTTGTTGCAACAAATTGCTTTTATTAATGCTGGGCTAAAGTGAAATAATGTGGTTCTAGGAGAGACATGAACACTCTGCAAATATACTTTTTTCCTCTTTTTTTCAGGTATAGTCTGTCTTATATTCCTTTTGCAAGGTGAGTCTGCATAATAATTTCCATCTTAATAAAAGTCAGTTACCTTTATGCTGGGGAGGGGGAGAAAGTACTTTACATGTGTGGAAAAATACAACATCCTCCCTTTTCTTTTAGTTTTTAGAAAATGGCATAGCTGAACTTAAAAGTCATGCTTAATATAAGCTTTAAATAGAAGTACAATACATAGTAATTCTCTTTAATAAATTTCTCTCTAGTTTCCATCACTGAAAATCGAGGTTTTGTTTAAATTCTTCAATGATTTAACAATATAGTGATGCAATAGTGACTTTTCTGGTACTAAAATTAAAGGTAACTTATGGGTCTTAGGTCCTAGTTAAAAGCAAACAATCAACAGAGTGGCAGCGTCTGTTCCTATTTCTGAATTCCTCCATCATTTTTAGGAGGGGCGAAGGCAATGCTTTGTCTTTATTTTCATTCTGGCATCTTCTCTTTCATTCTTGTGTGTTGAAAAAGGGAATGAAAGCAGACCAAACACATAGTGAAAACACATGCAAGTAATCAAATGTAAGAATCTGTTCTTTCTGTGTTCCATGTAAAATGCAGTTTGGTCTTTCCAAAAGTGTTTTTCTTTTTTTAAATTAAGCACTTCCATATCATTTAATGAGGTTTTCTGTAGTAGAAGTGTGGGGAAAAAGAATACAAAGTATTGTCTATCCCTTTCATCTGGTATTTTCCTGTAGCATTGCCAAAACATCTGTACTATGTTTTTTTAAAGCTTCAGATTTCATCTAGGAAAGGGGTTTTTTTAAGATAGTAGTTGATAATTACAGTAACTAAAATAACTGAACTCAGGCTTCAAACTGTCGTTTTACTATTTCTGACAACTCAGGCTAACCCAGTCAAAAGTAGTATTCTGAATTCTTGTGGCCATGAGACAGTCTCAGTAGGTTCATTCCTTTTTTTCTCTTTTTTTTCATGGTCTGCTCTGTAGAGAAAGCAAGTTGAGCTTCTGGTCTCTCTGACTTTTTCTTCCCTACCAACAGTACTTCTAAGTTCTGGGGAGAAAAACATTAGGGTATATGCATCTGTTGATTTCATTGGGTTTATTTATCTATTAGATTTTATGAGCCAAAGAACTGAACTTTATATAGACTGCTTTTAGTAATACTGTGATTTCTTTAGGGATTACTGAGTTACTTGCTTATGTGGAGTGGTATCATAAGCATGTTGTATAGGCTGCCTTTCTTATGGGAACAATGATCTAAACCATGTTAAGTGCCAGAGAATAGTATTATGTCACTTGTTTAAAGTCTGCATTTCTCTTGATTTCAAGAAATTACCACTCCTTGGTTTAACTCTACTCATGGTTTGCTCTTCAGAACAATTTATTTGTTCATGGGTTTGTTGGGGTGGGGGTTGTTGGTTTCTGTTTGTTGGGTTTTTTTAATTAATGGTAGCTCTCCTGGTTAGCCTGCCAACAAAAAGCCCCATCAAACCAGACCCAAATGAAAACAACAAATGCAACAAAACCAAATCCCATCCAGCTAAGTAACTTTAAGGAGTGATGATAGTATGTTTCTTCGTTTTTGAAACGGACTAGCAGCAGAATGCAGATTCCACTCCTTAGTAAGCTGTTACTTTTTTGTCAAAAGGAAAAATAAAGGAGACTAAAGTGAGTGATCTGAGTGTAGCAGTCAGAAAACAGTTTAATGTTGATTGAAAACAAACCCCTCCAGATCTTGCAAACCTTGAGGCTGAACCAGCTCTCTCCATCCCGCATTGTCAGTGCACACTTTAAACCCCTCAGCCTGTGCTTTCCTTCCTGCACGGTGCTGCTCCAGCTCTGCTGTGGCTCGGGCTCCTGGCAGCTGCGCTTTGCTGTGTGTTGGGCACTCCTCAGCCGTGCCCGTGTGCAATGGGGCTGTGCCCCCTGCTCAGCCTCCCATGTGCTGCAGAGCAGCTCCCAGCACTGGGTCTGCCTTAGCCTGGGCTGCAGAGCAAACAGCCTGGGAGGCCCTTGTGCAGACCGGGCTGGAGCCTGGGCCCGAGCTGCTTTGGTGGAGGCACTCACACACAGGTCCTGCACTTGATAAACTATTGGTACCTGTCTTTAGTTCCTGCCAGATTCCTAATTGCAAATTGGTAATGGTTTAGATGTATAGAAACAAAATAACAACTATCTTAACTGACTTTTTTTTTCTTTTTTAAAGGGATGCTGTGATTAAATGCTTCTCGTCCTGTCTAGGGTAAATTAAAACCAGGAACCACTGTCTGCTTTAAAAGGCAACTTTTTTCCTGTGTAAATTTTGCCCAGAAGACTCTACTTTTCCACTTCTGAAATAGTAGCAATTTAGTATTTTCCTTGCCTTTTGCACTTGGGAGATTAAACAATTTTTACTAGAAACAGTTTTTAACATAAATTTGGAGAATTATTTGTGTTTACCCTGGAGCTTCCAGGCTTTTCTTTTTTTTACAAAAAAGTACATTTAAATACTTCATGCAGAGTAGTCTTAACACTACTTTGTATCCAGTAACAGTTAATTCCCCAGTGGAGGCAAGTCACTAAGGTCTGGGTAGAATGCATAAAGATTTAATTTACAGTTCTGTCTAAAATTTGCGATGTGCCATTGATGTTTGTATATTATCCATTCTATGCTTTTCCAAAGACAGAGTTTTATAAACGTTGTAAAGATTTGGAAAGTTGTAATTAACTGCTCCTTTGAAATGTCTATACATGTGCCTTATGGAGAAAGCTTAATGAGAATGTGAAAGGTATGTTTAAAACCTGTTGGATTTTATTAAAAAGTTGTATTTTAAATGATTTTTTTAAAAAAAAAGCTTTCATACCTAAATACTTTTTACTAAAAGAACTTATGGCTAATGTATAAATGAAACTTTTGAAATAAATTCATTTTAAAAGTGCCTAATACATTTTTATTTAGCAATCAGCTATAGAGGGCTGAAAATTTCAGCATTACACTTGAATAAATATGAAAGCATAAAAAGCGGGATATGTATATGACTATATCTAAATTTGCTTAACAGATTTGCAGAAGTGACTTTAAAGGTTCTTTGTTTTTAGGATTTAGACAAACTGTTCTGACTTAATCTGGTAATAGATTGAAGTGAAGTACTCTTATATTTTGCCTGGCTTCAGTAAGAGGGTCTCATTTCTACTTTTTTCAATTAAGAACTATCCAGTTGCTCCAGTTATTGTGGAGCAAAGTTAAATCTCTAATGTTTGATGGGTGATATAATAGTGCAGGAGGTTTTTGGGTTTTTTTTTGCACAGTATGGATGTGCTTAATTATGTGTGTTCAAAACTGAGTTGGTATGGATTTTTTTTTTCCTGTTAATCCACAAATACAGAAGAAGGAATGGCTTTGAAAGACATGATCTGCAGTGTCAGGAAGGGGAAAACCCCAGTGTTCTTAGTATTCAGGGTTCAGGCTAAAGAGACAAATTGAAGTACAGTGTGTTCCTGTTAAATCTCAGTGTATGTTGCAAAACATAGCAACCACTTTTGGGGAAGCTGTGTGCAGGGTGACTGCATTATTTTGCAGCTGGACTTCCAGCTAAGCCACACCTTTAACTGATCGGTAGCAATAAATTGCCAGGGAGGCATCCTCCCTGCTGGTCACAGGGGGCGGGCGGTCCTGGCCCCCAGCAGCCCTTGGGCTCGCTGGTGCTGCAGTGAGAGCTGTTCCAGCTCTGCCCGCGGCCCCTGGGTGCTGGGGCACCCTCGGGCGGAGTTCTAGTTCCCTTTAGCTTCCAGCTTGCTTTGAAGATGAAGCAGGATGTGTGTAGGCGGTGATGGACGTCGTCCTGGAAGTGACTGCCCCTTCCCTAAGTACTGCTGCTGACCTCAGCTGACCCTGGGGGGATCCCATCCCACTGGTGCTCCAGAGCTGGTTTTGCCCATCACCCACCGGTTCTGGTGGTACACAATCACCTTCAGTGTAGTCTTTAATTAGAATGGCGTTGGTTATTCAAAATTTTTCAATGTATTTACCCACTATGGTAAAAGATTAAGTTACCACTCATCTGTTAACATTTATATCACCAGGAGAGAATGGGTTCAAGAACCAAAAGTTCCATGTTACTGGTATGCTTTTATATGCACTTTGGTCTGTTAGTTACATCATGTGCCTTCTTATTTGTTTTTTTCTCTCCTGAACATTTAAGGATTTACTTCCTCCATCTGCATACAGAGCACACACTCTCTGTTGTTTTGTCTGTACCTCTTGCTCCTTCACATCCTGTCATTGTTTACTGTGTCTGAGTATTCCAAGAGCTCACAGTTGGGGAATCTTCACAGTGTAATAATACCCATTATGATAGTGTGGAACCATAGGTGTGAAGATCTCTGACCCTGTGAATTGCATACACACTGCCCCATCTTTTGATAAAGTTTTGGTACACTAGTTAAAACAGTACTTTGAAGTAAATGCTGTAGGAATTATGTGCCGTGACTTCTGAGGCTAAATTTTGGAGTGGTGGTAAGAATCTTGGATCCATCAGAAATATATCTTTACTTATTACTGCTCCATAAAACCTCTCCAACCCTCTGGTGTTGGCTAGCCCACTTGAAAAGGTAGGAAATTGCTGCCTTGTACGTCACAAACAACAAAACAAACAAAACACAAAACCCCCAAAATAAAAAGCTCAAACAAAAACCCCAACAAAACCAAAACAAAAAACCCAAAGGGGGCTGTGCTTTGACTCTGTCACAGAAGGCATGGAGGCTAGAAAGAAGGATCTCCGGATTATGCTCTTCAATTACCAAGCCAGGGAACACTTGTCCACAAAGTCTTGAGTCGGCCCTAGGTCTGAGTGTGTCTGTCTCTTGTCCTGTCTGCCTGCCCTTACGATACTTCAAGCCATCAAGGAGCTCAAAGTATCATTCATGTTTTTAAGATGGCAAGAGATTTTAACATTTTAAAATACTGCCTTTTCACGCTCGGACGCCTGAGGACTTCGGGAGGAATTTAGAGCCTGTTTGCCCTCGGGGCGTGAGCCCCGCCATTCCCTTCTTTACTTGGGCTCTGCCGTGGGGCGGGCGGGAGAGGAGCGGGAGAAGGCGCCGGGGTAGCGCCGCACGGAGCCCGACCAGTGCCGGCACGACCCCCGTCCCCGCCCGCACGCCCACCCCGCCAGGGAAGGGTGTTCCCGGGGCGGGCGAAGGGCGGGAAGGGGGACGGGTTATCGAGAGGGAAAACCGGCGGCTGTCGGCGCAGAGCGAGCTGGCATTCCGCGCCGGCGGCTGGGGCTCCTGGTCCGCTCTCGCCATGGGGCTGCAGCCCCGGCGCGCCGCGGGGCCCTGCCCGCCCGCGGGGAGAAGCGCCGCGCTGCCCGGGGCGCGCTCCTC
>VZRO01003721.1:274321-351599 GCA_013397915.1 Daphoenositta chrysoptera
GGGCAGCGGAGCCCCTGGCCCGGAGCCGATCCTCGGGCCGCCGCCGCCGCCGCCGGGGCGAGGGACAAAGGAGCGGCGCCGGCCCCCGCCCGCCGGTGCCCGGGTGCTGGGAGGGAGGGCACCGGCTGTGGGCGTCCTGCCTCCACCCTCGCGGTTTTTTTAAAGATTTCTGACTACTTTATAAAATGTGCGTAATGGTTTTGTATATTTGTACATAAAAGTTCATTTTTATTTATTTGAATAAAGAACTCTTGTGTTGCGGTAGCCTTCGCGCCTTGGTAGCTTCGCGTTGGGCTGTCCCAGCCTGGCGGTGTCCCTATGGCGGTGTCCACAAGGTGAGGATGGCGGGCTGGTCACCGTGCGGAGCCTGTGCCGTTCACACGGCTGCTCCTCGGTACAGGCGCCGGCATTTCGGCTCCGGGCAGAAGGCAGAGCCGCGGTCCGGCCAGGCGGCGGAGGCAGGGTACCGAGCAGGCGGGGGCGAGCCCGGCCGTCGCTGCCGGGGCAGATGGCAGCACTGCCGGCCACCGCACCCGCGGGGAGCAGCCCTCCGGGGGGAGACAGGGACAACGGGGCAGGATGGGGCGCTGCGGGGGCCGCGGCGTGGGCAGAGGTTGCTCCGGTCCCCTGCGCGGGGAACGGGAGAGGAGCGGCTGGGTCTGTGCGTGGCCTTGGCGATTTCATCCCCTCCCAGGCGGTAATTCAGATACATCCGACCTTTCGAGCTGCTGCCGATGTTCGAGGTGGAATAGGAAGGAAGGAGGGAGGGAGCACAGAGCAGCATCCTTTGTCAGCGTCCGCCGGCCTCGCATCCCCGGGGCCCGCTGCAGCCTTCCCCGCTCCGGGCTCTGGCCATGCCTGGGGCTCCTCAGAGCTCTGTGTGTTGGGAGAGGCGAGGAGGGGGCGGGAGAGGCCAAGTGTACAAAAATTACGGGCGGAAAGAGAAGGGTAAGTCTTTATCAGGCTTAGAGTCTCGGCCACCTACTGTTGCTCTTGCATTGTTGTTAACCAGCTTCTCAGAACAACAGCCAGACCTAAGCACTTACTGTGATTCTATTTTGCAAATGGGTGTTTGAACATGTATGAACACGTTCAGTTGAATTTATTTAGTGGAGTAAAAGTTTAGTGCCACAAATTGGGTATTATAAATTTCACCAAGATGTCAGTTGTTTACACCAAATGATGTCTGTGCTGACTATTCCATTACATCATGTGAGATAAACCTTTCTCTATATTAGTTGCACGATGTAGCAATGTGCTGCATTTTGTTTTGCTCCATGCTTGTTCAAGCACTTTTTTCATTTTTTTTCACCTGAAACTTAAGGAATTACAGGGTATATGGTTTGAGAAAATATGTATTTATTAAGTACATTGATACTGCCATTGAAAAAAAAATGAACAAATATAAGGCAATTGCGAAATAGCTATGCTCAAAGGCCAGAGGCATGAAAATTTATAGATACTAATTCTATTTCATTTAAGCAAATGTAGAGTCATTTGTAGTGATAGCTATGAAACACAAGCATTTTCATATCATTTTAGCTGAGTTTGCATGTAGTTCTGTCACATTACCAGTTTCCATTAACATCTTCAAGCAAATCTGCCTCAACAATTGCAAATTTCCTGCCAAATTTAATATATGCTGGATTGATGTCAGACCCGCTTTTTGTTGTTGTTTTTCCATCTTCTAACGATGATGGAAATGATAGTATTTGAGCTGTTAGCTGAGTTTTCCTTTTGTTTCTCTATTGGGAATGTGAGTTTATAAATGAGCATCCTGGACCCTTAACGTTGTTCCTTAAACTGCTCCATGGTTTCATATTAACTGCAATTGGTATCTCCAGTTGCAATGAAAAGTGATTCACTCATTAGGGGCTGAAGTATGGTAAAGCTTACTTGTGAGGCTGAAAGCTGCTTTGTTCAGAGTCTGAAGTGTGGCAAAAAATTCAATAAATTTGAATGCACAGCTGCAGCAAATGCAGTGTGAACTGGGGGTAAGAGGGGATGGACTTGAAGTGCTGCCAACTCTGAAAAAGAAGAAACCTGCTCCTAGAATGAAGAGTTTGAGAACTTGGGAATTGCCTGGGTAGATTTTATTTATTTATTTATTTATTTATTTATTTTCCCCTAAAGAATTTATTTTAACAAAGCTGATCATGCAGCTAAGATCTTTTATGTTAGGTAACTCTTTGTACATGGTAACTGGAAGTGGGCCTGAGATGGGCTCATCCTAAAATGAGTTTATGCAGCCCTGATTTTGGGCTGGATGCTAAGAGCCACTGGACTCTGAAGTCATATAACTATTGTCTGCTTGGAATAGTATCTCCTGCACTAAATGGTAACATCAAGATTTATTGGTTTTGGTATTGTCACCTTTCTGCTCTCTTTGAAGGAGAAATTATGCCCTTAGTGTTCTGAACACTTTCAGCTGAAATGCCCAGAAATCTTACAAGTGGTACGAGAATAGACAGAGGAGGTTACTTCCTACAAACCAGCAGTAACTTCTGTTCCTTTTGCATGTTGCTTACCTCTCAGTATTTTTTCAGTTTAAAAGAAAAGACTCTTGGATTCTAGTATCTAAAAATTGTAGCTAACATAATAAAACTGCCTATTTAATTCATTAGTATGTGTTATAATAGACAATTGAGCCCAATTGAGCAGGTTTCAAAAGACAAAAATGCCTTTGGAAATTCAGAAAGTGGTGAAAACCCTCAAATAAGTCATTGCATTCGTCTTAGTGCAGAATAGCTACTGCTGTCTATGATCCATTATTTAGTTATGTCTCAGTAGTCATCATATAATGAACTAATCAATCTTCCTTTCCCTGATGAGAGAGCAAAAGCCTTTTGAAGTGTTGAGAACCAAAACTTCCAATCACACTGATCCCCAGTCAGCCTGAGCCTTCCTACATCTCACACGGGTTTAGGACAGGTTGTGGTTGGCATGACTGGAAAATTCAAGTGGGCAGCTGTGAAACAGCACCTTTTCTGTTCCTCTGCTGCACTGTGCTCAGTCAAGGTGAGAGAGTTTTCCCTGGATAGATGAGGCCACTGCCAGCTCCGCCCAGTTCTCAGCCTGTGGAGCTGCACCCCAGTGTAAGTATTGACATAAGTAAGAACCTTTCTGGTTCTGTACTGGTGAACAGATCAGGTGTTTTCAGGAACACTTTTCAGGTGGCATTGATCTGATCTTGCCATGAGAACCAATAAGCAGCCTGTAAGTCACTACATTTGCTTTTCACAGTATATTAGCCATCTTCAAAATGCCTCAGCCTAAGCCTCCCACTCATAACCCTTTTAGCTGTTGAGAGTTAGGAGCAGCTGGTGCCGTGAATGCTTAAAATAATCAATAATTCCTTTGGGGTAGATAGCTTCTTCCTCCAAACATGTCAGCATGATTTACAGTGGAAAAAACCCCCAAGCAACACATACTCTGTGTCTTTTTTTTTCTTTTAAGGTAGCTAATAAATACTGTTGCCTTCCTGCTGCTCCTGAGCAAGGCTGAGAGGCCAGACACAGGTGAAGCCTGTATTTTTCTAACTGAACAACCTCAGCCCTGTGCATCACTGAGTTTGCTCTTGGGTTCTAGCCCAACTCTCGACTTTTTCTCTCCACTGACTCAGTTAGTACCACTTTTTTATTTCAAAGCTGAGAGGGGAGCATGTTGTTGTCCAGCTTTTATTTTCTTTTGTGATCTTCCTCACCAGAATGCTTGTAAGGCCCTGAAAAACAGTATTCCCTGAGCTGCTGTCAAGCATCTCACACCCTTCCCAGCTGTGCCTGAGGGATCTGACTCACGGCTGGGTGAGTGCATCAATTTGGGGGCTGCTGTCCTGAGAGGACTAGTGGGGTAGTGTCTGTCTTGACCACAACTGCCCTTTTGGCTGGGGAGGCTCTTTCTTTGGTTTTGTGGGTTGTTTTTGTGAGGTAAAGGCACATTCTGTTTTCTCTCTTAATCAAAGCCTCTTCCCATTGGTGGTTTTGTGAAGAGAGGAAGAGATTTTTGAGAAGGTTTGGCTTTGGCACTCTCTGGAAGAGAAGTCACCGTTTTGCAGTGACCAGGTGAGGCAGGGTGCGAGCTCCCAGCTGGCACTGCTGCGGGGAGGGGAGCCCGAGGCAGTGCCAAGTCACTACCATCACCAAAGCTACTGCAGTTCACTTCTTGGCCCCCGAGAAAGATGTGAGTGTTTCTTTTCCCTTCCCAAGGGAGGAAAACGGCAACAGTCTCTGGAAATAGTGCTGGTAATTTGATATTCGTAGGTGCTCTTACTTCTGAGAGGATGGGGAATTCACCGAATAAATGCCTGCAGCTGATGGGGCCTCGCCTGGATCTCACCCAGCTGCAGGACCAGGCCAGCAAAGGGATGTGGTATGAGTTAGGAGCTACTTCCAGAGAAAGAAGCTGGTTCCCAGTGATAACAGTAAGTTGGGTGTATAGATCCATGCTGAGGCAATGAGGTCTTTTAGTCCCTTTTATTTTTATTGAAAGAGCTGTTACAGGTTATGTTTGAAGGACATTATTTTAAAGCATTTTTTCCCCCTTCTTTGTAACATATAATAAGGGATTGAGAGTTCTGGAATGGCTTAAAGATCTCCTGGTTTGTTTTTATTTTTTTTATAAAATTGGAGATACCAAAAACATGCAGTCTGTGTTTTGCAGTCAGCTGTCTTCAGTCAATGACTGTCCTGGGTTTGGCTGAGATAAAGTTATTTTCTTCTCAGTACAGCGCTGTGTTTTGATTCAGCATGAGAATAACGTTGATATAACACACTGAAAGCTTTTGGTCTTTGCTAAGTCGTGTTCATCCTAAGTCAAGAACTTTTTTGTGTGTCTCATGCTCTGCCAGTGAGGAGGTACACAAAAGGAAAACTGGGAAGGAGTGTAACTGGGAGAGGTGACCTGAACTGGCCAAAGGGATGTTTCCATACCCTAAAACATCCTG
Source organism: Daphoenositta chrysoptera (assembly GCA_013397915.1). NCBI lineage: Eukaryota > Metazoa > Chordata > Aves > Passeriformes > Daphoenositta > Daphoenositta chrysoptera. Next base: position 279,264 of record VZRO01003721.1, read on the forward strand.
CCCAGTATATAAACTGGGGGAGTTACCAGGAAGGGGAGTCAATCTGGGTTTGGGGATGGAGTCTGCCATCGGTCAGTGGGTGTGAGCAATTGCATTGTGCATCACGTGTTTGGTTTGTTTTTATTATCGTTATTGCTACATTTTACTTTGGTTTAGTTATTTAACTCTTCTTATATCAACCTGCAAGTTCTCCTGTTGATTGTCCTCCCCATTCCACTGGTGGGGGCAGGGAGGGGGTGAGTGAGTGGCTGCTGTGGTGCTTAATTGCCAGCGGCACGGCAGTGACATCAGGTCATTCTTATTGTGAGGACTCACATTTTGGGTGGAAGTGTTAGCTGTAATAAAAACTCTAAGATTTCGACACCCCAAATTAGTTTTATTTTTTGGTTAAATGAACTGTTCAGCGAGGGTCAACAGATGTTCAGCTCTCAGCACTCTGATTAAAAGGAATGTAATGCTTCCATTTTCTTTCCTGTCACCATCACAGTTCTGAGTGTGGGTAAAAGCTGAGCTTTGAATGAAAAGAAACAAAAAGGTTCCTAATTAAACATAAAAATAAATTAGCACCGAAGCTATTACCTTCTTAGCCATTAGCACAGGAGAGAGAAAATTGTAGTAAATTCTGGTATTCCGAATTTATTTTTTTTAGCATTCTCTTGGCTGCCAGAGTTTCCCCCGCCAGCACGGTCCCAACAGCCGGGCAGGTGCGTCACGCAGTGAGGGGCTGGGAATGAATCACAGCGTCTGCTTTGCCAGGGTTTTCAGAATAGCAAAACCCGAGTGGGAACAGCGCTAAGCGACCGAACTTTAAATGCTTTAAATTAAAACTAACAGAGGCTGTTGAGGACTAGGACAGAAATAGGAGCAAATAACAGCAAAATTCTGCAGAAAAGGCTCTCGGTGCGTGAAGCACCTGAGAGCAATTGTCAAGGGAAGAGCTGGTGGGCGGGGGGAGCTTCGGGACGGGGCTGTGCCGCTCCCGGGACGGGAACCCCGCGAACCTCCCGGGGCCGCGCCGGACCGAGCCCAGCCCCGGGGCTGCCCGGCCCGGGAAACCGCGAATAGTCCTCAGCAAGAACCCGGGGCTTCGCTTTTCTCTCTCGGCTTTTTGTGAGTCGCTTTTGTTTGTTTGCTTTAACACAATCCGTGTAGTAATTACGGCTATGTTCTTTGAAAGCATTTTATTTGCTCAGTGCCTAGTATGTGAAGCTCCTAACAGAAATCCAGCCATTTTAATAGATGCTCATCTAATAGAGTCCTCTCTGTGTTTTTCTCCTGCAGCAACCACTATTATAACTTCTCATATAGGTCCTGAGAGTGAGCTAAAACTTTCTCCCCTTCTCAACCTCACCCCTGAAGTGCAAAGTTTCAAAGCAAACAGAAAAAGAGCCAACAGTTGAATAAAATTTTTGTGAGGCTGTTGTGTGGGGCTATGTGTCGCTGGGATTTATTCTTTCACCACCATGTGAAGTGCTGAACAGATCTTGAGAGTGAATTTAAAGCCTCTATCCAAGTGGTCTGTCTTACACGTCCACGTGCCTTTCCCATATCAGTTTGCAATGTCTGAAATCTCTTTGTGGGACAGGCACAAACACTCTGCACAACTATCATTAAACAGGAACACTGATGCCCTCGCGCCAAGTACTTTTTATGAGGATATTTTGCACTGCTCACTGTATTCAACCATGTGGTCTATGGAGAATGGATATTTTTCAATTCACAGTAGTCACTGAGCTTCTTTAGCTTTCAGGAAAATGTGTGTAGACTTCACACAGGTCATTTTAGGGTAGAAATAATTTGGCTTGGCAGTTGTATCTGAAGGATAGTGCATAAGATGTCATTAGCAAGCGATTCCTTTAAATTATAAATACATGGAAAACATTAATCTATTGTATTCAATCTCATGGCTTGTTATTTTTTCCCAGTGAGGCTACAAAAAGATTCTGTCAAAATGGGAAATAGTCTGACCCAGATACTCTTACTGATCACCATGATATCTTTAATTTAAACTGGCAAAATTGCAGGGGGCAATTACTGTGAAACAGCAAATACCAAATCCGTATTGATGCTCACAATGCCTTTTGGACTGGTTTTTGGTTCCTGGCATGTTGGGAAAGTTTACTGTGCAAGATGTGTTATTCACACGCCTATTGCTAACCTTGTTCTCGGTCACACTGACAGTTTACTGCTGGGGTGTCTTCTTTTTTCTTTTTCTGGAGTTCTTATGGAATGTGTGCTGCTATATCGCTTCTCTCAGCTGCCTGTGAATTATTTGGAATATGCAGGTTACATCTAAGAGTTTAATGAAATTTCTGAAAGAGTAAACCAGTGGCCCACAGGCTTAAATATGGTTATCAGGAATCTCTACCTCCACTGGCAAGGTACTTTAAAAATGCTGAAAGCCAGAGGAACATACATTGAGAACGTGTAGCTGTCAAAACTATAGACTGGGGCAAAGGAGAAAGAAAAATGGGTTGTCTAGGGCAGTACTGAAGTGTCAGTAGAACCATGGACTACAAAAAGTTATTTGCTAAATGATGCTCTCGTCGGAATGAGAAACTGGAGTGTATAACCTTAGAAATCTTAAACATACATTTTTTGACTTTGAAGAGCTGATTTTTTAGGGGAAATTGTTCCATGATTTTTTTTTTTCCTTTTTGATTAATCTGTTAAGAAATTTGAAGGCAAGAGCTGTGTCTTTAACCTCTGGCGGATGAATACAGATTGTAAGCAGAACAAAAGGAGCTCAGCAAAATGCGTGAGGCCACCCTGTGCCACCACTGGCTGATCCCCAGCTGTGGCAGAGCTCCTGCCTTGGCTCAGCTGGCTGAGCTGCTTAACACGCCTGCTTCCCAAACCCTCGCATCCTGTGAGCTGGAAACCTTTCCTCGTCTGGTTTGCTTTGACTGACACAACCAGGGAGAGCTTCCACAACGGGCAGAGTCAAGAGATGCAAATGAGATGTTTTGCTATAAATCTTGGGGGGAGTTAGGGCGGAGGGCTTAAACCACTGCTGGTTAGAAGCAAGTGAATAGAGATGAGGTGGTGTTTACAGCCATGCAGGAGCCTGTTTCTGTTACCTCACGGAGGGTGTCACATGAAAAATGGGATTTCATTGCAGCTCATACAGACAAATGTGTCTGCATTGACTGGTTTGGTTGTTTTCAGGGGAAACAGCAAGTTGTGTCAGTGATCCTTGTTCTCACCATTGCCTGGGTACAGCTAAAGAGCAGCAGGGTTCAGCTTTGCTTGAGAAACAAGCAGAGTGGGTCACTAAGGCATTAAAAAAAAAATCATGAAAGAAAGAAAACACTTTGTTTGCAAGAATATAGCTGAAGGTCTTTGGTTTTTATATCTCGTTCATAGACCTGTAAATTATCCTCAGTTAATATGACAACAAAGTTAATAAAATAACCTTTGTTTTGATTCTCTGAATGGTTCACCATCCCTCTTTGTGGCTGTTTTGTTCAAAAATAAAGGAGGGGAGGGGGGAAGTGAGTATATTCTAGGTACAAAGGGAGAAGATAAAGGCGTCAGTCTGTTTCTGTACCTCCTATGTAATATTGCCATAGTAACGAGGAGCTGACTGTGCCTGTTCATCACTGACTGCTGAGGTAAAGCAGACACTCTTCTTATTCAAAGGAATATTAGTAAAATACAGATTTTTACGGTGTCAATAAAGAATTAGAAAAAAATTATCTGCCTTGCAAAGCACACTCTAAGCTAATAATAAAGTGCCACTTTGAAAGAAGACAGGGCAATTAAGGCATTTAGCAAACATCTATAATGCTGTAAATCAGAGCGTTTTATCTTCCACACAAAGCCATGCTGAGGTGTGATGTGCAGTCACAGATGATATATTTTGACATCAAATGTGCATGAGATGAGCAGCTCTCTCTTCTCTTCTGCCTAATACATTTCTGGCATGGCAGTTGGCTGTGGCTATTGCCAAATATTTGTACTGCAGCATCGACTGGCCACGCTCTAACCCAGATTAAATATAAGTGGGTAAAGCATTTTATGTGTTTAGAACTGTGTGATGTCTCCTAGACCCTGGTGCTATTTTTTAACCATTAAGCCGCTTCAAGAGGGGATTAAATTCTGTTCCAGGTGTGTGCATCAGATAAATGTCTATATTTTTGAAATTTCAGTGAAAAGAGGAATAGTTCAATTGCTCTTGGGAAAAATTTGGGAAGACTAAAAATATGCAATGATTTCGGTGCACAATTACTAACATAACTTATGGTTACTATTGTAACTTCTCTGTGCTTTACAGCAAGAATATGACATTTAAATTGTTGCATTTCTGTGTCCGATAGCAGCCTTTTTTTCTAAGTCTTCTGTATTTGATCAAATGATAGATTAAACAGGATGTTTCTTTGTTGCTCTGCACACACTTTCAAAGGTCTTATTAAATTGAAAGTTGCTGATTCTGGTTTTCTTTCCTGAAGGCTTTTTCAGTCTGAAATGTGTTTAAAATGAGGGCTTGAAGCATGGAGCAGAACTTTGCTAGCAGCCACTGCTGCCTTCTGGGAGCAGGAGGTCAGAAGTGGCTGCAGGAACAGATTTTCCTCCACCACGAGTGTTCTCTGCCAGGCTCTCATGCCTCTGGGTGGGGTTACAACAAGGACAAGAGCTCAAGGCAACAGCTCCAGGGAAAGCGATCCGTGCTCAGATGCCCGGGAAAATGACACAGATTCAGGTCAGAGCCAGGGTGAAGGGAGGCAAAGACTCAGCCAGGAGGAGCAATAGCTGGAGGCTGTCACTGTTGGAGCTTGCAGAAGAGGAGATTGAGCTGAGAATGCTGGCAAATCCCTGTGAAATGCCGAAGTAAATGGATGTCCCAGCTCCTCCCATGATTGACTCAGGTAGCAGGTGACAAAGTGGCTCCACAAACAGAGCCACTTTATTCACTCAGCTCTGTGCTGGCAGGAGGAAGGCTGGCATTCCCTTTTCCCTCTTTGCAAAAAGCACCCGGGAATGTCACACACACCTGCACACCGTGGCTGTGGGGCCAAGCACACTGAAGTTAAGTATAAAGCAGATCATCCATCCCCTTTATTTATAAGCTCATACAGCCTTTTTATAAGTGATTTCAACATCACCTACTGCTTAGGCTTTGCTCTTCCTTGTGCAGCCTGGTTGTATTTCTAGGAGTTTGTTGTGCCTTACCACGATGGGTTTTACAACAGCTCCCTGCACTGGCCACTGGAAAATGCCAGAACCTGCCTAACTATGCAACCTTTTGGGCTGCACGTTGGCATGTTCTGGTTGATGACCGTGTTGCCTGGTAAAAGGCTGGCAAACCCAAGCTTTCACCTCCTGAGCATACTAATGGGGTCTTTCTTGTGTTTCATCTGCAAGGGAGCCTGTGTGTGGGAAGGAGCAAATAAAGATCGTGTAACTTGGTCCCTTTCCACAGTTTGAACAGTTGCCTGAATGGTATTTTTATTGCTTGGCCATGAGTAGTAAATACCTTTTTTTTTTTTCTTGTGTAACTGTGTCCTATCTGACTTGTGGAGCTCCAGCTTCAAAAACAGCTCTTAGGGTTTCAAGGGCAGCTTTGTGTGTGTGGGACACTGTGTTCATGACCAGATAGGAAACAAGGATTTGGAAGAGGGAAAATTTGTTTGTGGATTACTGTTTCTTCACAGACTACTGTAGCTAAAAGTAAAAGCTGATAGTTCTAGGAGCAAAGAAGTGCGGGATTTGCCTCTACCTGGTTCCTGTCCTTGTCTGAGGGAAGAGTTCTTGCTTTGTGGGTGTCCTCTTTGCCTTGCCTGGTAGGCTCAGAAGAGAAGTTAAACATTCTCCCTCTGTTGCCAACAGCCTGGTTGTTATGTTGCTCTCCTGGAAGGTGAGGGGATGTGGGTGTGAACTCCTTCGTGCAGGGGGCATGAGTGCAGTGACCACTACTAGCACGTTACTCCAAGTTTGCCACTCTGTAGGAGACCATCAGAGAGACGGCAGTGAAACGTTTTTGCTTGTAAAAGAACCCAGCTCTTATAGACAGTAACAAATTAATAGCTAATTCACTACAAAATTGTCAAATGCCACATCTGAGTGCAGATCTGAGAAACATTTTTCTTGGGTACTTCTTTTTTACTTTAAGGGTTTTTAAAATATTTCCTCCCCACCTCTAGAGCCAGGGTATGAAAAAAGTCAGTGCTCCTGTGAGAGGGCAGATCTTCAGCCCTTAAGGCCCAGGCTCTGTTGGATTTTGGTATCTGGCTTGGACTTCTGAATGCTGTTCTGTGAGCTGAATACCTCAGCAGGATGGAGCAGTGCCAAGTGTTGCCTCACTGCAACTACATCTCTCTTTTGACTGCTGTGGATTCAGGCCCTTGTCTTAATTTATATGTGTTGTGATGCAGGTGCTTTTGCACAACAAAAACCTTTTTGTGTGGGGAAAAAGATAAAGTCCTGAGGTTGGGACTATAATGTGCACTCTCTGTGGGTCTTTGTTTGAATTCTTTAGACAAAGTAGACAATGTGTAATCTAACAGGAGGATGAAGCAATGTTGACACAAGGAAGTGTGGGTTCAACACAGTATCTTATGTGCAGCCAGCAATTAATCCAACGAGTGAATGACCAGTTAAGAACATTAGCACACAAACAGGCAGATTTGAACTTGGATTTAGTAGTACATTTACAGTGACTTCTAAGCAGCTGTGTTCACTTGGAGTAGGATTTGGGTCACACATAAAGGAAACACGGGTGTGCCAGCATGGGTACTTTTGGGTCCCTTCCAACTCAGCATATTCTGTGATTCTGTGATATGTCTTTGATTATTCATCTGCTAATACTTTTTTGCCTTTCCTTGTGTACATGCCAGGATGCTGCACACAGTAACTCACCCTTGTGTGAGGCCAGCCTTGTATTACTCATGTTGTTTCCTCTTCTTTCAACAACCACCTGTTGGTTTATCCCCCGTCCTTCTCAAGGCTGAATTACCCTTGGCAGGTGCTGCAGGAGGGATGGAAACTCGTGGTACAAGATATACTGCATAAAAAGTCTTAAGCTTTGCAAGTGGAGAGTTGCATGGCTTAAAAGGAGTCTTAGACTGTCTTGTATCAGAAAGTTTTCTCGTGGTACTTTAATTATTTGTTTCTTTCTGCACTTTTGTTGTGCTATCTTCAAGCCCCTTTGATGTTGGATCAGAAATAAACTTCAGACCTGTGTTGGTAGGGAAGAGGTGAACAGCCACTGACTCTCAACAATGCCTCTTCATCCAGGCTTGTCTCTATGTCTGTTCTGTGTGTTCACTGTGCACTAAAGCTGGGAGCTCAGCTCCAGGGAGCTTAAGGAATTGTCTCAGAGTGGTGCTGCTGGGAAACTCCGTGGAAAGAGGCAAATGGGATGTCACCAGGGAGCAGCTGCAAGATGGAGCGGGGGAGGGGGAAATAGAAAAATAAGGTTGATGTGAAGAGGAGTAGACAGGAGCTTAGGGACATGGCACAACAACAAAATACCTCAATCTGTGGCATGGTTCCATTTCTCTCTTATAAATCTTGCACTGCAGACACAATTCTCAGTAGCATCATCTTGCCTCTAGAGAACAGGAGCACCTGCACCATCTGTCAGCCTCGTCCTCTCTGAGGCAGGAGATCCCTGTGCTGTTCGCTGGTACCTCGGGTGTACATTCATCTGAAACCACGGCATAATTGGTGCCTTTTGCCCCTGCTGCTTCTGACAGAACTGTAAAGGTTTGCTCCGCTTCTCCGCTCAGGATCCTTCAAATGTTGGATTTAAAAATGAGAGGAGAACTGGCATGGGTGGAATTACTGCTACTGATTTTAAGTTCCTCTCTTTAGCCCCCTCACTTACAAAACACTGTCAGTGCCATAAGGTATTATTGCTGTGGTTCTCCACCCCAGGCAGTGTTGCTGCCCCATACTTGGAGGGTGAGGGCTGCCAGGTGGGTGCCAAGGCTGCCTTCCACTCTTCTCCACACAGCGAGTGCCTGGTGGGAACCACCAGGATTATGCATGTTTGCTCGTGTCCTTGGTAGCAAAGGATTACTTGCAATGAAAGCAGGATTCTTCCCACTGCGAGCAATGTGCCTCCTGAGCAGTGCTTTGGTGTTCAACCAGCGAGATGGATTTTGCAAATAAGCTGGAGGAGGAAGTAGGGGAGCTTTATGCTTGTGTTTTTGTGGTTTGTTTTTGTTGTTTTCTTTTAACAGAACCAAGCTTCTTTTCATATGTCAGTCATTTTTATTGTACTGTCGTTTTGCTTGTTGTCACATCTGTCTCATTTTGCTGCTTATTAGATACACATTAGATATTCACTGACTTTCAAAATCAATCACTGGTATCCTTGAGATTTCATAGCAACAAATTGTACTACAGAGAGAGAGGGAGAAGCGATGTTGCACAGGAATAATGTCAGTAATGCCAGGTATTTCTGTGAGATGGCAACTATTTTCTTTGCAGTTGTCAGTCTCCTGCAAACAAGAAAGATGTGGTCAGACTTCATCTCAAATAGCAGCTGGCAGGGGCAAGTGAATGTGCATGTTAACTGCTCTGTGTTGCCTCTTGACCTCTGGTGAAGGAGCTCGTGCCACCTCAGAAGCATTGCCACAAGAGCTGTGGCTTTTATGATTGGGATTGAGAGGATGCTTTCTGTAAGGTCTATGTCTTGGAATGGCACTTAGAAACTTGGTGAGCCCAGAAAGGTATCAGGCTTAGTCAGAGTTGGGTGCTGAGCATTTGATAGTCTAGAATAAACCAAAAAACCCAACATGTTGCAGATAGAATATGCTAAATAACATAAGTTTTTCTGTATCTGGTACACGAATACTTTAGTTCCTCAAGCCCGATCTGAGGTCACGAGTCCGTGCAGGACAAAAAGCTGGACTGGTTTATGTTCCTGCCACTAAAAACCCATTCCAACCCAGACCTCGAAAATCAGAGCACTTCAGATGCTTATCCAGAACCTGCATTTTGTTCTTGCCATGTCCTAAAGCTTAGAGAGGGTCTGACAGATGCCTTCTTCCATCAGGTAGTACAGCTCTTCCAGAGTAGTCTAATTTTAGTGAGACATTAATGAAACTTTTAAAAAAACTCTGTGGGTTTCTTTTGTTTGTTTATGTTTTTTTTTCGGTCTGTACTCATAAGAATTGCTTTGATTCTTTGATATCCCAATGAAATTGTGGGTGCTTTTAAATGTGCAAGAGACACTCAACAAATTGACATAGTTTACTTCTTTGTATCAAACCTTTGAGCAAGTCTTGCATATGTGTGAGTCACCAGAGCTGTTGTTCTGCCCCAGGCCATCCCTCCGGAGCTCCAGCTTTGTCCATGTCCTGCAGGTCATGAATCACAGCTGCCTGCCTGGTATGGCTGTCCCTGAGACACTGATTGCATCACACATGGAACAAGAACCCTTGCATTTCAGCAGGATTTATGGGTTGTCTATGACATCTTTGTGGTTTGCTGGTGCAGCCTGTAGGATTTTGGCCATCCAGTTCTGTTCTGTGCAGCAGAGGATTGTGTCTGCTGAGTGTTGTCAGTAAGGATGCACAACTTCCACTCCAGTTTCCTGGAGATGTCTGAGGACCAGGTGCATGTTATTGGTATTTAAGTATGTGCAGTGCAGATAAGTGTGTTATGGCCAGCCATATTCTAGCTTCATTCTTGGTTTGAATGATATATTGGCAAAGACAACCCAGAAAGTATCTATTGCCACAATTGCACAGCTTCTCTTTTTTGGCACCAATTTATCTGAGTACAGCATAACCACAGAAGGGAACTATCAAAGATGGCAAACAGAGAGGATAAATGTCAAATCAGCATTTAGTGAGGAAGGTGAAGAAGGTATGATGAAACAGGCCCTAATGGATCAGGTAATGCCACTATGGAAGGCTACCTGGTAACAGACAGCACTGAATTTCAAGACTTCTGATCAAGTAGCAAGGAAATAATTCAGTTGTCCAAGGACTGGTACTCCCTTTTTAATACCCCAGTGCTAAGAGCATTTCTGTACTGGTGGAGCACCTTGGTTTAACTGGTAAGAGAAGGAATCCTGACATCAGTTGATGTTACTCTACTGGCATCTTTCATTAATTTGTTTATTTTTATTCTTTGTTTACTGTGTGGGCAACAGCAAAAATTGATAATATAGCCTAAAATGCTGAAGGCAGTCTTCAAAAAACCCTCCCACATACTAAGGGCAGTGAGATTTTTAGGTGTGGTGTTTTGCTGTCACTGTGCTGCAGTGCCCATTGTTTTCATCAGCTAGCAGGGGAGAGGTTGCACAGGAAGGCTGGCAAGGAGTTCTTTGGTCATTTTCAGTGTAGAGAATTCCCCTGTGCATCAAATGAGAGTCCACTCTGGTTAACCTAGACATTAGAGGGATGGTATTCAACAGTATTTATTTGCATAATGGCATATGAAAAGACGTGCTTTGTCAGAAGACTTTTTAAAAAAAAGTTTTTGTAGTGACTGTTGTGGGATTCTCAATATTTTCTTACTGCTTTAATGTTTACTCCATCAGGGTGCAGTTTGACACAGCTGGGTCTCAGCTCATGCCTTGCTGATAACTAAAAGAGGTTTGTTTTTACTTCAGGAACCATCATGTCACTCGCAGGACAGTGCATGCAGTCGTGTGACAGCTGTAATTCTGTAGTGCCAGAGATGGTAATTGTACACAGCTGGAAAGACACCTTGTGTTCAAACTTGTTAGCAGGGCCTGTTGAGATGGACAAGGGGTAAGGGTTGCAAATTGAAAGAGGGTCAATTTAGATTAGATATAGGAGGAATTTTTTTTGCAAAGAGGATGGTGAGACACTGGAAGAGGTTGCCCAGAGAAGTGGTGGATGTCCCATCCCTGGAAACCTTCCAGGTCAGGCTGGACTGGGCTCTGAGCAGCCTGGGCTAGTTGAAGACATCCCTGCTCGTTGCAGTGGGGTTGGATGAAGTGACATTTAAAAGTCCCTCCCAACCCGGATCATTCTATGACTCTACAATTCCATTGGCAGTTTGAATGTACTTTTCCTTCAGAAAGCTGGCTCCTACGGCTTTTCTTCTCCTCCTTTTACCGTCTCTCTGGCCACACACCGCCGTTTGCTATATTCTGCAGCCGAGATGGCCTCTCTGTACACCGAGGCACCCAAACCCCCGGGGGCTCGGGCAGCACATGGAACAAGCATCTCCCAAAGCCCCTGCAGGGCTGCGGGGCCGGGCAGGTGGGACCAAGGACACTCGGGGCGACGTTGCCATCTGCTGGGGCTCTGCAGGAGCTGCCAGCTCCCCGCGGCTGGGAAATCCTGCCTTTGCTGCTGCGAGTCCGGGGCTGGAAAGGGTGCGGGTATTCCAGGGTGAATATGCCAGCAGCTAAAAAATACAAGCTTCCCGCCAAGGTTCTATCAAGATGAGTTTAGAGAAAAGAGGCTTCCAGAAACTGGGGAAAGAAAAGGATGATCCTTGGACTAAATCTGCTGTTGCCTTCTCCTTTCCTCAGGAAAATAGCCACCGCTACTATGGATATTTTCTTCAAGCAGTTACTACTTTATGATATCTGTAAAGTATTCTGTACCAGGGGGTTTTGCTCATATTCATTGCTCTGTGCCCTAAATGTCTCAATTGCCAATTTAGCCAACCCATACTTGCATCAAACAGAAGTGTTAGTATGTTTGTGCTCCTAACTGGTCTGTAGCACCCTGAGGAAAGTTAAGCATCATCTTCTTTGTTGCATTAATTAAATTCCTGTAACTATATATTGCAGGTAGATTTCTTAGGTGTATATCAAAGACTAGTCTGTCTCTTCTGTTTTAAAGATAAACACAATAAAACAAGTATGTGAAATGACATTTCAAATGGCTTATTATTTAAACAGTTTCAACTTGCTAAACAGCTTGAGATCCTTTAGCTTTTCCTTTTATTTTCCGTCTATCCAGGATGGATCTATATACATATCTATACATAAGATGAAAAATACACGATTTTAACAAAAAAAAAAAAAAAAAAAAACAAATTTTAAAAAAAAAAAAAAAAAAAAAAAAATCTGCCAAGTGTAAATTATTTAGTGAGACTTCCCCTTTCTCCCATCCCCTCAAGTGCCAGCTTAAAAAGTAATAGGATCTCTACAGGCAGCGAAATGCTGTTTATGATCCCGGGACTTGCTGAATAGGGAAGTTCAAAAGCAGAGAATTCAGATCTCAATGTCTGATTTTAGCGTCACAGAAAATCTTGAACAGCAAAAGGAGAAAAAAGTGTGAAGTTGAGGAGTGGGAGGATGTTGGGAAGCAGGGGTATATATTTATGTATGAAATTCTTTGAATTACAAGAAGAAATTTTTTCTCAGAAAGATTTTAATTATATTTTCCTCTGAGAGTTTTCTTGGTGCAGGAAAGGATTTTCTTTCTCCAATTCAGCTAAAACAGACCACTTGGTACTGAGGGCTAGGATTATTAAGGTGCAACTTCAGCATGGACACATATATGTTTCAACAATTCATGCATTATAATAGTAACTCATAGGTTTAAAAGCAGAAAATAATAACCGTACACAAAACACAATAAAAGCAAAATATATCAGGTGAAAGGAAGGCTGTTTGTAACAGTAACTACAAGAGTAATTATTTTTTTCCAATGAGAGGTGCAAAGAAACCTGAGATATTAAAACCACTTTTCCAGTTATACAGTCACTGAAAAAATAACCTACTAAGAAGTGTGATTTGTTCTGTTTTCTAGCTTTACTTTGGTATATGAAGAAATTCTGAAATAAATAATATAAATAAAATAAGATCTTTTAGTAACAGACAATTAAATTGCTGTCCCTAGAAATTGCAGACAACCCAGCAATCTGCAAAGAGTTTTTATAGCTTGCAATTCACCAAATGCCAGTTGTGGAAATCTCCTTCCTGTCTGTCACTCAGGTTGCTAACAGTGACATCCTTTTATGGACTCTTACCCTTTGCAGTTGCTACTCTTTTTGGTTGTTTTTTTTTTCCCCTCAGAAGAAGAGAAAGCCTTCCAAAACTTTCTCGGGTGAAGCATGCCATATTTTCAGGAAGCACTGGGGAACAATCCTGCCTGGAGTGAAGTAACACATTCATTTTGGTGACTTGCCAGTCCCCAAAATCCCTGTGGGTATCAATATCTAAATGTTAGGGGATTTTGTACAGGTTTTGTAGGTTTAGTCTGTCAGCTTGTCTGTACAACAGCTTTGCTACATGATAAGAATTTTCCCCCATGTTTGAATCAAAGTTTTTGCTCCTGATGGTGTTATTTTGTTTAGCTATGGATTTCCACATGCTGTCTTGGACTGTTACTGCCCAGCTTGTGATTCTGTTTTTACACAATGTTGTTAAGCTGGCTCGCTGACAGGAATATATTCAGGGCTGTGAGCTGAATTCTGTTCCTTTACTACTACTAGTCTGCAGGCAGAGAGACTTCTCATCCTCTCTCCTCTCTCGTGTGCTGAGGCTTCTGTCAGAGTGAGGATTTTGTGATGAGGTGCCCTGCTGCCTCTTAGCAAAGCTTTCCCTGGGCTATCCTCGTTCCTTTACACCATTTATTCCTCCAGCAGGGTCACAGAAGACATGAACGTGTTGGTCTCTGGAACAGATGCCACAAATCAGTCTAGCACTTCTTTCTAATTTTAATGGAGATGAGCTACTCGTTGTAATTTCTAGGATCTCTCATTTAGGATGTAGAGAGACCATAAATCTTAAAGCAACCAACATTCCCAAATCCTACACTTTGAAGTGAATGGGAGCTCCTGGGTCATCAGCACTTTTAGGAAACAAGCTGCTTAACAAGGTGTCCGAAGCCATTACAGTCTTTTCTTTTTTTCTTTCTGAAAACTTTGGGCTCAATATTTGAGGGAATATACAACAAAAAAGTTTGCTGAGTGTGAGCAGTGCTTCCCTGAACAACCTCAGACAAAGCTGTTGGATACTGTAACATCCAAACTCAGCACTCCTTAGTGCCAAGCCAAGAAGAAGCTTGAAGATTACATTACATTTATTATTAGATTTTGTTTGGTGGGAGGGATTTGTTTGTTTGTTTGTTTTTTTTGCTTTCAACATTGTTATTAAAAAAACCCAAAAAGAAGACCAAGAAAACCTAACCCAAATATCAGGCTTGTTGTGGGTTTTTTTGGGGGGTTATTTTTTGTTTTGTTTTGGTTTGGTTTTTTTAGTTGGTTGGGTTATTGTTTGTTTGTTTGTGTTTCGTTAAGTTTCTGTACTTTTCGTTCCGTATCTTACAGATTCTCCTTTAAAACTTACTCTTGCTTGGTTATGGTGTGGGATAGTCTAAATAATTGCTATAAATGTCTGCTAAATGATGTTTGCAGAGTATAACATAGCTAAATGTATGCAATATATTGTGTTCTTATTCTCGCTTCCTTGTCTTTGTCTTTAGCTGAAAATTCAGTTTAACTCCATAGTCTCTATAGATGAATGAGTTAATCAAGCTGTGTGCTGTTACTTGAATTGGAGACTGTTTTTAAAGAACAAGTACATTTTTTCCAGTACATAAACTATATAGGCAGTATACTGAAACACAGATGAAAAAACAGACTAATTTCTGAAAAATCCTTGCAAGTCAGCTAGGAAAGGAGGGGAAGAAACATGAAGAACTGCAGCCCACGAGAAGGGCTCAGCCTGGAGGGGTTGGTGGAGGACCGTGTCCTGGGGAAGGGACCGTGCTGGAGCAGGGGGAGAGTGTGGGGGGCCCTGCCCTGAGGAGGAAGAATTGGAAGAAACAACGTGTGATGAACTGACCGCAGCCCCCATTCCCCACCCAGGAGCAAAGTTAAGCCCAGCAAGAATAAGGGTGTGGGGGAAAGGTGTTTTTAAGATTTGGTTCTATTTGCCATTATCCTACTCTGGTCTAATTGGCAAAAAAATTAAACTAATTTCCCCAAATCAAGTCTGTTTTTCCATGACAGTGGGAGAATCTCTCCTGTCCTTATTTTGACCCATTACTGTATTTTTTATCCCCTGTCCAGTAGAGGAGGAGAGTGATAGAGTGGCTTTTGTAGGCACCTGGTCTCCAGCCAGGGTCAAACCACCTTAGAGCCTGAGGACTCTGAAAAAAAAATTAAGCAAACCAATACAGATATATGATTCTTCAGATATTCTCTCTCATCTGTCTTATGCTTTGGCTTTCCCCAGTTCACAGGATGTCTGTTGCTGCTCCTGTCTTCAGACAAGCCTAGTCCTGACAGAAGGAGAATTGAAAAATCAAAGGAAAGACAGTCAATGTAGGGCAAGAGAAACAAAGTTCATCACCTCTCACTGGCAGCCTTCCAGTGGTCAGTAAAACATGGTTAACATCTGTGGGATGTGGTAAGACAATTGAATAGATTTAGGATTTGGTTTTCTGTTTGAATGTTAGATTGAAATGGGAATGGTTGATCAAAAACAACAAAAAAATTACGTTAGTGGGTTTCACTTATCCACTACTCTGACAAGGGAAAAATGTTCTTCCATGATGCAGGTGAAAGCAAGATTACTGTTGTAAACCTAAATAGCCCCAGATCAAACAAGCTAAGTTGTTGCATCTTTGGGTTTCCTTTCTTTTTTTCCCCTTTTCTTCTTTCTTTTCTTTTTATTTAGCTTTACCCTAGAAAGAACAATACAGTTGCCAGTACTGCTCCCAGACCCTTTAAGATTCTTTTTCTGGGATGCTAAACTTTGTTTCCACTGCTGAAAAAGGATTTGGAAAATGGACAGTTAGCAAACTTGCATTGTCCTGAGGTGCTGTGAAGTGAATTTGGCAAGGCTAGTTTCCTTGACTTCATCATGTTGGCCTCAGGGTAAATCAGCATCTCATCTTCCAAAAAGTAACTGTTTTTTATTACCTTGGGTGGGCTCTGTATGTGGTTTATGCTGAGAGGGTTCTCCTGCACTACAAACTAATCCTGAGTGGGCTGATGGAGGGAGGAAGATGATGGTGAAGATGGCTTGCTTAGGTGTCAAAACTGGTGAGAGGCAGCAGAGCAGGACTCAGGCTGTGGCTAGTGAGGGTAGGATACACACAGCGTCCCAGAGGAGCTTTCTCAAATTTCCATAATGATGGAATTGTTGCAGCCACTCTGATATTTGGGGCCCTGACAGCAATAATCAAAATTAATTTGTGTTTGCACAGAGATGCTATCGTTTCAGTTTTGATTGTAGGGCTGGCCATGACCTACAGATGATGTGTGCTTCCTAATAGGTCAAATATCTTGGACCTCTCCCAAAAAGCATTCAGTGGATTCAGTTACTCCCATGTGATCTTTAGCAGCTGCCACATGTCAGAATTTGAACTGAGCCTGGCAAGGTTGACATGAATGTTTGGTAAGCCACTGGAAGAAAGCTGACTTGATGTTACACGTGTAGGAAGCTCTTAGGCAGAGGGTCATAAATGCTGTACGGATTTCAAAGATAGTGCTTGAACCAGGAAGGCAAAATGGCTTTGGAGCACTGTCTGAACAGCACCTGAAGCGATGCAGGAGAGCTGCCCAAGGGCTGCAGGCACACGTGCCCCTCACATCTCACAGCCTACAGTACAGAGTGCAAGCAGTAGTGAATTTACATGTGTTTTGTATCTTACACCAGCATGTTTATGTGCATACATCTATGTGCAGCCTGAATAACAGTAAATAGATTGAGCCCAGGTTTATGGTTTGTCCACTTTGTGAAGATTTAAATGTTCCTCTTTTGGCCCTGGCTTTTTAGGTCCTGCAGCTAGGAAACCAAAGCAGATTTGCAGGAGGTAATAGTAGTTACTTGACTTGTTGCTATTTTTCCAGTGTCACTGTAACCGGACACACAAGCATCAGGGCACAGCCTTCAAGACACTGTGACGGTCCCCTAGAGCTCCTCCCTCTGCGAGAGAATCTGGTGCCTGAAGCTCTGGACCTTCCTACCTGTCTTCTCAAGATTTCCAGCTTTGAGAGGGGGGTGAGAGACTCGTGTCCAGAGCAGAGATCGTGTGAGCAGGTGGGATTTCAGGATGAACATCTTTGTGCACAGTGCCGTGCCCTGTTGGCTGCAGCCGTGTGAGTGAGGAACAGCCTCTGCAGCAGCGCAGGTGCCTCCTTCCACAAGGACCTGGGTCACTTTTGGGAGGGCCCTCTGAAGCAGCTGCAAGGACACCAGGGCACCTTGAACCATTTGCAGTGCAGGCAGAGACACCTCTGGGTGGCACTTTGCTTCTGCTCTTTTCCTTCTCTTGAGGAGAAGGTCAAGTGGACAGAGGGAACTCCCTGTGTACAAACCACAGCGGAGGGAAGGGGGATCCCACTTAGTCAACTTGCAAATTAATAAACTACTCCGTAATTTCAGAACTATACTCATTTATTTCACATTTAAAATGGATAGGCTGCAAGAAATTCTTCAAGCTGAAAGATAAGAGCCACTGATAAGTGACAGTTGTCCACTTTTTTTTTTTGTTGACTGTTGAAGTCATTGTCAACAGAGCCTTAAGCTGACACAAATAAGTTTGAAGATGATAATCCTTCCAGGATAGGAGAAGATAATTGACACAATTCTACTAGTAGCTGTACACATACGTGCTGGTCAATTGACCAGACTGAAAACATAAATATACTGAAAAATATATATCTATATATTTTTTTAATGTAAAATGCTTAAGCCATATATAATTTTTAAAAACAACTACAAACTTGTTGTTACGATTTTTTAAAGTTTCATCAAAGCAACAATTAATAAAAGGGAGAAGCTTCTGTGTCAACAGGCTAAGAACAATCACACTTTTACAGAATTTTTATTTAAAATTTAAACGAAAATCACTTGTGCATTGTGGGGTTTTTTTAGCTGCTGGTTTTTCAATTTTTTAAAATTCCATTTTGCATATGCTGTTCAAGCAAAAGGCCTTTTTTTAGTGTCTGATGATGAAAAATTTGTCCTAATCTATTTTTGTTGTTCAAGAAATATGAAAAAATCCCCAGGTTGAAATGGTGAAAACAAAATTTGTGTGGGGGAGAAGGTACATGGAAGCCTTTCTTGAGTGTGTGGTTAAATTAATTTTTAGGATATGTGGCACCAGATATACTTGATGTAATTTCTGTTTTGTTTTTTTTTTAATGGTAAATACAATCTAGGATAAATACATGGTTGAGATTAGTCTTACCTACTACTTTTTACTATTCTTTGTATCACTTCTATAAATTTTCCAGCATTGTTTTAAAAAGATTTCACTTCAAAATATCTCTGCAGTTTACAGCCAGATAGAATCTCTCTCCAAGTTTTCCATGGGATGCAGCAAGCTGTTTAAATAAATGCTGCCAATTTCTGTGCTTTTGATACCAGGATTGTTTTCATGACCTAGTAATTTACGAGGGTTTGCAAATGAGTGGCCTCATTTTGCATGTAAGGTTACCAGTGAAGAGCAAAACCTGCTCCTAGTAAGTCTCAAAGGCTTCTTGGATTCTATTTCGATCTTTTGAAGGTTTAACTTTAACTGAGAAACATTACAACAAAAATAGCAGCCTAACTTTGCATGACATTTTCATCTGAACTTGTAATTAAAAAAATATGTAGTCCGATTTACCCCCTGTGTGAGAGGGAAATAAATCTCCTGCTTAAGACAGCTATTATATCTGGTGCCACATATCGGGTTGTCTCTACAGGTCCCTGTCAAAGTAGAGTTGTGGGCTTATTAGCATCCTATTAATATGTGCATAAAATGTAGTCTGTGTCTGAGCCCAAATACACAAGCTGGGAAATCAAAGAGAAATCCTTCACACCTTTTGCTGGCTTCATCCTGAACTTTTATTTAGCTTAAAACAACTTCCTTAAGAGAATTTCCTCTTCTAAAGGAAACACTTTTCTCCATACTTAACAGGGGAATACTGCATTGAATTATTTTTGGAGTGACACAGTCACCATTGGGAGAGAATTGCTTTAATCATGACATATGAATCTTAATTTTGTCTTGTGTAAAGTATCAATCAATTTAAAAAGTATTGACCCATCTGTGGCTTTTTTTTTTTCTTTATAGGTAAAGGTTAGGGAAATCTTGAGCAGAGTGTATTTTCCTTTGTATTTCATCAAAATCTTAAGAAAGGGCTACAAAGGCTGCTCTATATTACAAGTTTTGTTTTATTTATATGAACAATAGGAGCATAATTGTTTCTCAGTAGTTTAGAGCTTTATGTACACTACAAAATTGCCTCAAACTTGGGTCGGTTTCAGGCTGACTTAGATATTGCAGTGGAAAAACCTTGTCTTTAACAGTCATTGTAATTTAGAATTCCATTTGTTTAGCTTATGTCAGTAAGCAGTGGATTTAGACTAAATAATTTTACGACACTATTAAACTGAAATAAGAAGTTTGTACAAGTTTAAAAATCAGTGTTTAGTTTAAGTGAGAGCTGAGAGTTGCAGGTGGGGAAAAAATAGGACAGATCCTTGCATGCACTGTTTTGTCTGGTGCCTAGTCTTAAATGTGCCTCATAAACCATTAGGAATTGTTTAAAAAGAATAGGTAATTCTGTTCAAGCTTGAGGGTTAAGAAAAACTTCATTTGGTAATGGAAGTTGAAGTGCTTTTAAAATCAAACCAGTTATGTTCTTTAAATAAGCCTAATTTAACAGTTCAGACAGTTTCCAATAGCTTTATATTGTTCAAACTGTAAAAAGTCTATTTTTATATTTTGTTCTTCAAGATTTTTTTTCCAAAGTATTTTCCCCTTTATTTTCCTGACCTGCAGCTGCCAGTGAAAGTGTCCCCTGAATTGCCTGCAGCTCCTGTCCTGCAGAACCAGCAGCCTCCAGGCAAGCTCTTCCCACACTCGTGTGCCAATAGGTCTGCAAAAGTTGCTGTATCCAATTACTAAGCTGTCATAACAATTTGTAAAAGTATGTTAATGCTTCTTTTTACAGGAGTACCTCGCACGTTATTGCTCAGGGCTTCCACAGCATTATTTCCCATTATATGTTATGTCAAATAAGTACATGGGGGACTGGAAAATGCAGACTTCCTTTACCTGGGCCTGCACACACAAAATGGTTGGACTTTTGTAGCCTTGTCAGCTGTGTCATGTGGGCCTTGAAGCCTAAAAAGAAACAACAGCTCAAGTTTTCTTGTATTCTAGTATCTTAAGCTTGTTTAAGCTGTGTTTTCCACAGTAAGTTATATACATGGATTTAAATTAAATATGGAAATGAAATTAGATTTAAAAAATAAAAACCAACAATTTTTTTTCTGCCCAAAACCTGTCTGTAAGGGAGACCAAATTTGTAGAAACGAGTAGCTCAGCTCTTTTGTTGTAAAGGCCTGTAGATGTCTAATTGCACTCATGTTCATTTGCAGGTGTGTCTGCATGGCCATGATGTGCCCTGGAGTGTTTTGGGTATAGAGCAGGAAAAAGCAGTGGTAATGAAAATAAGCATATTTAATTAAGTGACCAGGGTTGCTGACAAACGTTAAATCGACTTCATCCCAACCATTTTAAACTGGAAGTACTTGAGATACATTAAAATATTACTACTAATATTTATGGGGCAAAAGACTTTAGAGCTAATTACCTCAGACCCACTTTGAAGTGAGCCTCAGCTGTTCCCCTTTGGCACTTGGAGGCTCACATCATGGAGTGGGGCTGAGGATGGATGGATGGATGGATGGATGGATGGATGGATGGATGGACATGCAGGCTTTGCTTTGTATGTGCCAGCTGCCAGTGAGAGTTTTGGTCCACAGTTCCAGAGACAGCTCAAAGTTAAAAAAAACCCAAGTGAGTTCTAGGTCCTCAGCACTGACTTTCATTCTGCAGGTTCAGCTTCCTCTGTTCTGTGCTGTGCTAATGTGAATGTGGACAGAGATGTGCTCCCAGATTCTGCTCCTTTCATTAATCTTAGGAGGTGTGAAACTCTTGGTCCTCTTGAGTCATTTGTATTGATGTAGTCTGTAAAACTGTATTGGGACTTAAAATCTTTAGCTGGGGTGTGCAGTTCATTGGTATATTAGCAGGTAATAACTCATTTTTCATCTTGACAGCTATTTATTTTGAGCAAATAAAATAAAAATAACCTAAAGACTGCAGGCCTGGTTATGCTGTATGTCTGTATTCAAAAATGAAGGTGTGTAGGACTAAAGGATGGTAATTTTGGAATTCTTCTCCAATGCTTTCTTTAGAAGAAAAACGTTTGGAGAATACTGAAGAGGAAGGGGGGGAAAGAGACTGCAGGAGAAACTGGATTCTGATCTAGTGGAGGATTCGCATCCATTTCTCTGTTGGATGTAGCAGGCATTGCCAGAAAAGCCCCATCAAGTACATCTGCAGTGAAACAATGCATCTAAAGACATACTTTAATGCTTCAAATTCACCACCTTTGTGAACTCCAACCTCACAGCTGCTCTGTGTGGGAATGTGCATGTGAGATGGGTTATGGAGAGCAGCGGGGGGGTGTCTCCAGCATAGCCACTGCCTTGCTCCTCTCACTGCCTGCAGAAGCCACGGCTCTGGCTGTCTGTGAGCCAGCGTGGCTGCAAACCAGGGCTGTAAAACTGCAGCGTGTGACCTGATGATCTCCATGGTGTCTCCTGGTGTTTCTCTTTTAGGGTCCTTTCACACGTCTCCAGCCTTCCCAGTGCTTGCATTACTGGAATGCAGCACCAGACTCTGGGACAGGACAGGTGAAATGGTTGTAAAGCAACCAGGAAATGAAAGCTCCCCTCCTCACCCGTTCTGGATTTCCATGGGATTGTTAGCACGACAGGGTTATGGTTATATTTGAAGGAATACAAGATGTGAATCACTGTATGTGGGCTGGTGTTTCAGTTGTGACTGTGACAGTGGCTTTTCAACACCTGAATATCAATATAGTGCTGGTAGACATCTGTGAATCTTTTCAACCAGCCACAGCAATGCAGAGAAATGCAGATCTCATTTCACCTGCTTTGTGGCATCGGGCTCTGACTTCCAGAATTTAGAGCCACTTTTAAGCAGATGCTCACTTAATCATGTCTTTATGCTTTCTCCCCATTTTTAAAATAATTTGCACAAGAAGGGAAAATCCTAAAGGGGGTGAAAGTAGCAAATAAACAGAGAAAAACAGTAAATGCAATGTCTGCCCCTTTCTCAACCTATTTCTGAGTTTAGTTTATTCAGGGCTTGTGAAGTAGCACATTGTTTTTTACACGCAGGGAGAAACTGCGACTGAAGATTATATGTGATACTAGTACAAACCTGAATTTTTCATTTTCTTGAAGAGTTAGCCTTGCAAGAATGCCAGGTGTAATCTCATCAAATGATGAAATATTTTCCCCTATTTAATTTAAGTATTAGTGGTTTAAAAGAACTTTCAGACACTGCCCAGTTGGGCTGAGCAGGTTTTTGTTGTGAGATATTTGCCTCTGTGGAACAACTTGCATTTATAGGCAGTAAATGGTAGCAGATACTTAGCTGGCATGGAGAAAAGGAAATAGTGCCACTGGTTTCAGTGGTGCAGGAGGCACCATGGAGAAATACTACTGATGAGAGCTGTTCTCACTGCTTGCATGGATGTTGTGCAAAACCTAAACAGAACCTTGAACTCCTGAAGAACAGCAGATGTGGAAATGCTGTTGTCTCTAATTGACACTGTGATGCCAGGTGAATGGAAGCAGTGAGCTAAACAAGTTCCTTCTCTGGGTTAAGTTTTCTTTCTGATCTCAGGAGTGATAGCATGTTCCCACCTTTCCTCTTTGGCAGCGCTGACAGATCTCTCCTTTACTTGGTAACATGCTCCCACTAAATGTTTCAAGTTTTTTATATATCTCTGTCATATTTAAACAGCTAACAGGTTTGCAACAGACAATTTCTTAATATTCAGAACGTGAACCTAATTTTCTTGGGAAAACAGAACAGCATGAACCTTATTTCTTTATGAAAACACACAAAACTTCCACAAATCTCTGACTAATAGATATAGTGATCTACAGTTTGAATGGTTGAGAGTGTAAGATGATTTTTTTTTCATGGGAAATTTAAATTTTTAGTTTCTTTGTAAGCCAAATATAATGGGAATTTTCACAAGCGTGTGAATCTTTATAATCCTCCCTAATCTTGTAGCATGGGATTCCTCTCAACATTAGCTGCTAAAAGTTAAGTATCTCTCCTAAGGGAGTAATCTAGGAAGTAATTCCTCACCCTCCCCCAGCAGATACCATGCCAGGGATTCATCTCACCTGTTTTACTCACCTATCCTAGAATGGGATAAATGGCAATCTGGAGACACTTATCTCTCTTGCTTGACTACAGAAGGAGCCTAGATGACTGGCTTGGATGAGCCACCTGATTTCTAGGTGGCTGTAGAGCAGGGACAACACCTCTTTTGGCCTCAGAGTATGAGATGAAGTTTTCAAAGATATATTCTTAGTGCTGAAAGGGTTGCTTATATATATGCACTCAGTTGTGCACATAGTAACACCTTTCTTATTAGCTAGTGTTTTGTGCATGGATTCGTGTGCACTTAGGTGATCAGTATCTCAGTGTATTATTTTGTGTCCCAAATTGCTTTCTGAGAAGTATCAAGACAAAAATGCAATGTGTGTATGCAGACAAGTTACACAGGCACAACCACTTCCTTCCCACAGAGAAATGGGGAAGCTCTCATTGTAGTGGGTGAAACTCCCCAGCAGTTTGGTACCTGGGAAAGGCCAGACTAGGCTAATCTCATACGGAATAAATAAACTTCATTCTGAAAATCCTGTAAATGTCCACAACAGTGGTATCCTTTTAGCTATGGAGGAGGATGTTTGAGTTCACATCTATTCATGGAGCAGCACATGAACAGAGTCCACTCCATTCAGTTCTTTGATCTGTGGAAATGGGCAAACTGCTCTGGCTTCCTGTACTCAGGCTTCCTCACGTGTCATTTTCTGTATTGCTGAGGAATATCAGTGCCTGGATCATTTCACTCACTTCTGCCACACAGTGCTCCTGGCCCAGCATGCCAGGAAACAGCAATGTGGAGCCTTCAGCACTGGGTTCCCTGCTGAGCCAGGAGGAACCAGACAGGTACTGAATTTCTCTCTCTTGGTGGCCACAGGGTCTCCTTGAAGTGCCGAGCTGCAAAGCAGCAGCAGTGAGGAGTCAGGGCTGATGCAGTACTCGGTGGTTCCTAGACACTTCCCATGACATGAGCACTGGCCAGGTGAGCTCTGGGTGCACACAGGCTCTGTGGGTTTTTTGTCAATTATCTTTCTGGATTCTAGGCTGCCAATATCAGGGAATAATAAGGACACTCCTACACCCAACACCTGTACAACAGTACTGAGACATGTGACATAAGGCTTAAGGTATTTATCTGGTTTTTCCTCAAAACCCACTGGATAGGTGTTCTGGGAACTCTGTAGTAGCATTTATCCCTCTGTCACAGATGATTTTCAGTGCTTGTTGTGGGGGCTGTGGCATGCAGAGGCTGCACAGCTCTGTCATGCTGCTGGAGGAGCAGGAGTTGGGAGCTTCGGTGAGAACTGTCAGCAGAGGCAGTGGAGGAGCAAAGAGATGGGAAACTGGGCTCACATTTGCCAGTGGGGATTTAACATTTAGTGCAATTGGGAAGTAACTTACTCATTTGCTGATGTTTGTTTTGATTTTTTTGAAATGGCAAAAAACAGTGGAAAATATTATTAAAAAGGAAGGAAGATCAAAGAGAAACATGGAGGGCTCTGAATTAGCACAGTTCTGGTTTTCTTTTCTTGTTGTCTTGTAATGCCAAAAGCATCAAGAAACTATCAAACATCTGCTGATGATGCTTGGTTAACTTTTCATCTAGCAGTGCTGATAGAAACAGAAATGGCAGATGAGAGCACCCTGGCTGTGGATGGTTGTAAGACAAAAGTTGATTTAGTGGAGTTGAGTGGGTTGTTTCACCCATATTGTTTTATATCGTGACATTCACTGTGAAGATCTCTGAGTTCTCTGGGCTGGACTCCAACTTTCCTCTGCTTTTTGCAGCGCTATAATGCTGCAAAAGTACATTTTAATTTCAGAAAAACGGTGGCAAGCTGGTAAAGTCTTGGTTTGGCAGATTGCAACCTGCTTTGTTAATTTTTATCTTACATAAAAGTGAGAATCTTATTCTGTGTCATGTTTCAATAAAACTCTGTACTTCCTCAGGGAAGAAGTTAGGCACACACTAGGAGTGACTTTAAAAGGCTTGGGTAATATGTTGAGGGTTTTTGGATATTAGTTACAAAGTATCTTAAAACTGACACAAATATCTCAAAACTGCGTATATTTTGTGCAATGTTTTTGGCTGAAGTGGAACATATATTTTGGTCTTTTTTAATTCTTGCAGACCTTGAATTACTTTTGAGAACAATGTGCTTTTCACTCTGTTCTACTGGAAAATTTGTGATTTGAAAAAATAATGTCCCTGTTGCAAAAAATCTGAGAATTCACATATATTTTCTCAGTGAGCCCATTTGCCTGACATCAGCCATTGTGTTATGCATTCCCCTGGAAAAGAAAAGTTGAAAAGGAGTGAGAGAGAGACAAAGAGGAAAAGGATCACAGTATCTCAATTTTATTTTCTTTCCTGAAGAGTATTCTCTTTGGACAGACAGTAATTGTAGTTTCTAATGACACAAACTTGAAGGGAAACAGAAGAAGACTACAAACAGGTTTATGGGCCTATCAGCAGGAATATGTGGCTACAAATTGCAGAGTAAATGAAACAGCCTGTTGTTTCCTAAGCCTGAGTTTGTGAGTGTTATGCCAAAGTATTTGAGGAGGAGCTAGAGCACCAGGCGGTGTAAAGGATACCTGCTGGGCCCTAATTGGTGCCCACTGTTGTTAATGGCTTCCTGTGGCTGAATGTTTACTTGTCATTTGTTTTGTGCTTTGTTTCCCAGCTACTGGAAGGAAAAAAAAAACCTGACTAAAACTTTATTTTGCTTTTAAGTGGACATCCCTGGACATCAACGGCCACACTGCAAATTGTCTCGTAACACAAAGTACCTTGAGACTATTCCTTAGTCTTCTAAGGCTTCTAAAGTTACATTTTCTTTGAATATTGTTTTTTAATTTGAAAAATCAACTTTTTTTTCCCAATATATATTAATTATTTATAGTATACAATGCATTACATATTTCATGCAATATATATTCATTATCTATTAGATAATTAAGAAAATTATTCAATAGAAATGTCTGGGCCTTTGTTGACTGCAAGGCTTTGCATGGTTGAACATCTGAAAAACACTACAGATAACACCAGTCTCTTTTTAAGGGCCTGTTTTCCTAAAGTGTCCATTTCTCTCATAAATCTCAGTTTTTGTGGGATACCTGTGAATTGTCTGTTGAAGATGAAGAAGAATGAAATCTTGAATGCTCAGAACTTCCATACACAAGAGTCCCCTTTCTGCATGTGACACAACTGCTGTCTGGTTTAGTGGTTGTTTTTTTTTTTCTTCTAATCCAAAGGGACTAAAAGAAAACTATCCAGGTCAGTGTCTCAGACCCTTTGCTTATCCTGTTCTTGGTTTCTCTAACAAGAGAGCCTGTTAGTATCAGCTATGGTGTGAACACCTCCCTGCTGGGAAAAAGGAGTGAAACCGCTATTTTTAACTAGGGCAGCGAATAGTTTGTGGTGAATAACCATATCCACACATTACTGACGAAGAAGGAATTAGAGCTAGTAAAAACATCCTAATCCTATAATCTTAAATCATCTGCTTCTCCTACACTGGGCTGTGGTGTTGAGGTTTCTTTTGAGTGGTGTCAAGGGAAATTTAGTTTCAGTAATCCTAGAGAAAAACACAGACTTCAGAGAAAAAATACCTCTCTCTCAATTTAGCAACTAATTATTACTCTAAGAATGTTTATTATTTTTCCTCTGTTCATAGGGGTGTACAGTTTGATATACACAAACATAATATGGTTGCAAAGAACCGAATCAGTCTGTGATAAGGCTGTGTTTGAGAGCCAGTTCTACAGCAGGTTTCAGACAGTATTTGAGGTGCCCTCAGAGGCAGACCAGACAACGTGGGAGAAGCTTTCATTGAAGTGCAGAGCATTTTGTCTAGTTAGAATAAATCTAACCCCTTGACTCCCACTGACTGTCGTTTCAGCTCTGTTTCACATATGTATCTCTTCCATATGCATTTGGCTCATACACCTTGCAGGTGCACTGTCCACAGAGTATTATCTCATGCTATTTTGTGTTACCACTCTAGATAACACTGTCTGGAGCTCTCCTTTATCAGGCATGGAGTTTGGAAGTACTAAGATCTGAAGGAAACTTTACACAGTGTAGAAGACCAGGATTTAGGTATGGAGTTCTAAATATTTAACCTGTGCTGACCTAGGTACTGGAGCAAGGGGGAAGCAAGGTGGGTTCAAAATTGTCCTTAATATGTAGCCAGGCAGATTTTCCACTTTGCAGGCTGATCTCAGGAAAACTACATCTAACTAGTGTGGGAGCCCTTTTCTGTAATTCCTGAAGGATCTTGATCAGTAAGAAAAAAGAGCTGCTTTCCTCTGAGCACACACATGGTGATCAGAAAACAGCAGAGGGAGGAATGAACAGATTTGTCCCATCTTCAAGGGGAAGCTTCGTATATTTTAGAGTATTCTCATTCCTAATTATATCGCTAGAACATCGTCTAAGATTTAGCAAGGTATTTTCTATCTTTGATTTCTTCTTGGTTTTGAGTATTAAATAATTTAATATTTTTATATCATCATTCTCAGACTGGAAGATTAAAGAATAAACTACAGAACCAATGAGACTGTGAAGACTTTTGGCTGCTGTTTGGGCTGTAATGGTTAACAGCTCAAAAGGAAACCTGAGCATTTAAAATCAAAAAGTTGAGTTAATTACATGCATGGTCATTAGCTGAATATTTAGGTAGTTTAGCTGGGGGGAGGAGGGGAAGGAAGTCCCAAACCAAAACTGATAGCAAAAAGTGACAGCAAGAAGGTAGCAAGAAAAGAAA
Organism: Daphoenositta chrysoptera; assembly: GCA_013397915.1. NCBI lineage: Eukaryota > Metazoa > Chordata > Aves > Passeriformes > Daphoenositta > Daphoenositta chrysoptera. The sequence goes on from VZRO01003721.1 coordinate 307,153, forward strand.
CCAGATCTTTAAGTGCCATAGGAGTGTGTAACTCATTAGCATCAATGGATCAGTGCTCATTTGTGTCACCTGAGAATCAAGCCCAGGAATATGGTGTTGTCCCTTTAATGCAATTCTTCTATCACAGTTTTTTTTTTGCTTGTTAAACAAAAATCATCCCAGTTTCTAGAAAAAGGAAAACTGAACTACATTTCAAATAGACGTATAAAATGCTAAAATCCAAAGTAATCTTTCAATTATTTAAATTAAAAAGTAGCCTCTATACCAGAATATGTAAAGAGTCTGATTTATTTGCCCAACTCATGAACAAACAGTTTTCATGACTGACTATACTACAGCATGATTATTTAAGGAAATTATTCTTTGGATTAAGATGAGAAATAGCTTGACTTTTGGTTTTGATAATTTATGTATCACTTGCTCCTTTTGATCCTCTTAAAAGTCATTGAAATAAGGAGATCTTGTTCTTGGCCTTTGCTATCTTGCTCCTCTCTTTAATTTTGCTATTTTTTTTACACTGCATGTTGGTTTGTATTTTTACAACAATCCTGCAAATGTGGACTTGGTTTACTACAGCTCTTCCATTAATCTGAATTTGCCTGTTGAATCAAGGCTGCCAGATATATGAAATAAGGGAAAGGAGTATTAGTTGATTAAAACTGTTCCCTTGATTTCTGTAGAGGTGTCTCAATTGCCTTCAGTGGATCTGGAGCATAGATTACTCTGCTTATAGTATAAAATGTCTAACACAAACATATGAGTACTGTGAGGCTAAGAAATTTAAAAAAAAATAGAGATAAATGCTACTCTAGAAACTGAGTACTCAAGTGTTGGAAAACTGTTGAAATGGAACCATTTTTATTTCTTTCACAAGGTACCAGTAAAATTCAGATCATGCTTTTTCTGTGATGTTACAGTGATGTCTTCCAAAATTTGCCTTCTGGTGCCTTTGTAAGAACCATTATGGAGCAGCTGGCCCTGGTTTCTCTAAGCAAAGGATGTGAGCATCTGAAAAAGGCAACCAACTTATGTTATAGCTAAACAAAGCACTTGTGCTTTCAAACAGTGCTCCTCAGACTGGAATTGTGCCATCCAAAGTCACCCCTCCCTAGGCTGTGCTTCGTACAGGGCAATAGTGGAGGCAGCTGCCATGACCTGCTGTGGCAAGAGACCTGCTGCCTCATTGCTTGTGGTTCAAATGATTACACAAAGGCAAAATAATTCTTTTACTGATAGATGTTCCCTGAAAAAAATAAGTTCTTCCAGCAGAACAGCATTTTTGCTGGTCAAGCTGTGGCTTCACTGTGGTTTTGCTAGAGTAGTTATGCCCCACGGTGGTGGAATTCCTCCTTGCATTCCCTGCAGAGTTTTCCAGCCAGATGGCTGCCTGGCAAGGTTTAAATTTGGACCTAGGTTTAGGAAGGTGCTCATCCAGTATCTCAGTTCTTCGTAACTTCTCTGTCGTCATGAATGAGGTTTAACACTCTTGTATTTTTCTTGGAGGGCTTGGGATGATAATTTCATTTAATTGTAAATTTGAGAGGGAACTCATGTACACCTGCATACCATGGGAATAACATAGGGTGGAAAGGGACCATTGAAAGTTAGAGAAATATCAATTATTCAGACAGTGTTTCTAGGCTAGGGAAATTCTGTGTCAGATTCAGGGACCTGCTGCTTCTGCGAAGTGGGAAGCCAAGGAGCTAAAAGAATTTTGGTCAAGTTAGTCAAGTTTTTGATGTTCCACACAGAAACTAAGGGACATGAAGGCAGGGAGAATGTTTGAGGGTATGTAAGTTGAAGAATGACACCGAGATAAGGAGGATGTAAATGTTTAGAAGAAGTTTCATTGGTGTTTGCCCCAATCTTCTTGGTAGAACACCTTCCCTTCCAGCTCATTACGTCCCTGTGCAAAAGTGCTGTAAACTGAAAATGCAAAAAGAGCAGGTTTAAAGGATGGTGATGAAGAATGCTTGAAAAGACTCAGTAGCATATCCAGTTTTAATTCTATTAATCAAAGGGATTAATTCTGACATCTGAAAACTGTTTTGGTAAAAAAACCCTTTTCATAAAAGTTGGCAATGAAAAATGCTTGGCTGAAATAGCAGCAGGATATGAAGGAAACCAAAATATCTCCCATTTTTTGCTTTAGGCCCCTTCTCACCTCCTCCCCTGAAAGCCACTTGTTTCCCCTCTTTGTGTACAGTTCCCCAGCTGTGCCCTGCGAGATGAGCCGGGGTGGGCCGTGCTCCTCACACCTCCGTGCGATGCACACATCACTCCCCCAGCCTGCCAGACTTAGCAGTATTTCTTGGGCCAGGCTGTCAGGTTGCTGAGGATAAGTGAGAGTTTAATTTGCAGTTTGCATTCTTTTCCTGAGTAGAGCATGCTCTGGAGAGAAGTCAAAAGCAGTCGTTATGATTATGAACTCAATGGTTCCATCCATCTATCTTTTCGTAAAGTCCGTTCTGTCCTGAAGGTATTTCACATGTTGGGCCTACTAAGCTCATTTATATTGCAAGGGACAAAAATAACATCCTTTTTCTACAGCAGTGAAAAATGTGGTGACCCTTGCTCTCTTCTAATCTTAAAGCCAGATATTTTTATTGTGCGTAGGTATACCTCTGGTCATTTAGTTCTTGAGTTAACCTGTTCTGGGCATATAAATTGCTGTATAAATTGCTATGCTTGCTACATGAATTAGGAACACAATTTCACACTAGAATTTTTTATTTAATGTCTTTTACAAATTTAGAGCCTATTTACCAAATGATAACCTGGACAATGAAACCATTTGAAAGAAAAGAGAAGTAATATGCTTTTTGCAGGGGGGAATTACAGAATAGGAAAATAGGACTTTATCCTGTAAATTTGACAATATGGCCTAAAGTTTTATTTGTAAATACAAAAAGTGTATGACATGACCGCTAACCTTTGAACAACTTGGAAAAACCTAGCATTGGTAAATTCCGGCAATATTACTACACGTTAAAGAAGTAGTTGTATAAATGAGGAGTGGTCTATCCAGTCTTCTAAGACCATTTTGCAGTAAAAGACAATGAGATTTTAAAATTATTTATCTTCTTTTATAGTCCCACTTTTTTCCCCCAAAATTCTAGTGATGGAACAGGAATCAGAAGTGATTTTTTCTTTCAAAGATTATTTGGCTTGAGAGTAGAAAAAAAAGAAGAAAATGGCTAGGGAATGTTTTGAGATGAAACTTTAGCCATCTTTTGGTTTCATTTTAATACACCTTTCTTGGTTTCCTTAACATGAGACAGGTGTTCTTATGTGATATTCCATTTGATGTTGTGACATGATACAGCTTTCCTCCTCTTCTCAGAAGGGCTTACACCAAACACTCAAGTAACAGATCATCAGAACCACTTTCTCCCTATCTCCAGACTTGCAGTGTGTTCATCACACAGACAGTGTAACAACATCAGCAATGCTAATGTGTAAAGCACTTTTCTCCTCCCTATCACTCAGCCGTAGTGTGTGGGTTGCTTTCTGCTTTGACTGAAGAGAGAAGGTCCAAGTTTTGGCCCCACGTCACAGTGGTGGCAGAGCTGCAGAGCTCCCACACGTGTCCGATGTCCTCATCCCCAGTGGTGAATCTCCTTTGGGCTTGCCAACGCCCAGCTGTTCTTGGCCAGCTTCAGCTGGGTCCCTTGCAGCTGATGTCGTTGTCGAGGCTGCACGTTCTTCCTGTGGCAAGGATGCAGGTGACCAGCTAGATTTGAGTTAAAGGATTTAAGCAATAAGGCCGAGGCTTTTAAGGTGGCTTCTAACATGAGAGGAAGAGATGACTGATTTGGTAACATGAATGCTTTTCTTTTGATCAAAAGAGGGCTTCAGCCTCCTGTCCAGCTTAAGACCCAGTGTCTCTACTCCCAGAAATGTGCTGTGTGGAACTCTGCAATACGTAACGTGGAGCTCTTGCCTTTGGCCCACAGTATAATGGATGATGCCAAATGGTATCTTTTGGCTGTAGGCTGGAAAGGGGCTTGGATAAGCAAATTTCACTCTGCTTTCTCTCTTTGCACCTGACAGCTCCATTCTCCAAGCTGGAGCCAGGAGTAGCTTGCAGTGAAGCTCTCTGATGAGAGGACATCCTACACAGAGGAGGGGGGCTCAGGCCTGCTTCATACTTTTGTGTAGGCTGACGGGAAGGCTTGGCACCCTTGTTACACTAAAACAGATTTATTCCACTGCCATTAAAAGCGTGTTCATTTCCACCTTTACTGTCAGGCAGACATTGTCTCTCTAAACTTCACCCATTCTTAAAATTACTTTTCCATAGAATTCAGCCACCAGCTGATGTCTTTAGGAGGATTTAGATTAACTGTTGCTCAGTGTGCAGAGCTGGCAAGGAGAGCAGGAAAGAAAGTTGAAACTACCCCATTAACAGAGCAAAATGTGAAAACACACAACAGTAATTGTTCTCATTCTTTATTTAAGAAAAAAACCCACACATGAGCTACTGCCTAGTCTGGATTAGCTGCCAGGAAGCCAAGTCATGCACCCAGAGAAAGCCCTGGGTGATTTCCCTCTGTGACAGCACCCTGGGCTCCCACCAGCCTAAGTGACAGCAGAAAACAGGTCCCAAATGCTGGTGGTGAGAAAGCAGCCTCTCAGCTTCTGGAAATAGTTTATTTGTAGCCACTTTTGGGTGACTCTCTGTAATTGTTCCCAAAGGAAGGGAGGGTTGGCTGGGGTGTCACCAAACCGTGAGGGGGCCTGGATGGCCTTTCATCCTGCCCCAGGCCAAGGGTGGCCACACAGACCCTGTTTGCCCGACCCAAGGCAAATATGCCTTGGCTCAGTGCTTGTTTCTGTGTGCTTGGCTGAGGCTTGTTCACAAACAGGTGAGAGAAAAGTAGAGTGGAGAAATGAAGGGGCAGCCTTTAATGCAATGAAAAGGGGAAAAGGCCACTTGAAAATGACTTGAAAACCCCTGAGCCTTTCAGGGTGTAATACTGGCAGGATGACAAGACGAGCAAATGAAGTGCAGTCAAGGTATTTTTAGAACAGTTATACTCTACGGAAAATAGAAAGTTCAGGCCATGAGTTTAGATGGGCTGGTTGCAATAAGTTGGCTCCTTTTGGCATGTCCAGCCTGGAGCAGCTTAGCTGTGGTCCCAGGAATGGAGTTGGGAAGGAAAAGCAAGACAGGAACACAGCACATATGCAGATTGGCTTCTGGATGCTGGCTTTCCTTCCTCCAAGTATTTTGCATTTTAGGAATATATTTCTAGTCAAATACTTATGATACTGAGCCACTCTATAGTTACAATCTGTGCAGTGCAAGTGTATAGGCAGACACCTGGGTGCAAGTCTATGGAGAATCAGGCCCTGAAACTTCTGTTTTTCTCTATGAAATGCAAATGGCATTCAATCAAAGGCCTGCTCACAAACTGGCACTAATTTAAATGTATCTCTGTTTTTTAACTGATATGGGCAATTGATGTGGGTTTTACATAGACATTGCCTAGAGCATTTCCTGGTTTTGTGTTGTTGCCCATCAGGGTTGCAGAAATATATTCAACCCCTGTATTAATATTTGCTTGGATTCTTAGGTGCTTATGCTCACAGTTCAAATTTGCATAAATGTTAGTGCCATTGAATTTTCTTTTAATTCCCTGCTCCCATCATACAAAGACAGGCAAGTCTTCTTTCCATTTTCATTTGATTCAGCTGTTCTCTTCAGTTTTGTTTAAATGAGAATCCTCAGCCTCATAAAGTAAAAAAAAAAAGAAATTCTTTAAAATAATTTTCCCCTCCAGTTCTTGTTCTCCAGATCTAGTTTGCAGAAAGGCCAACTTCTTTTTATTCTGAGAAAAGAGAATTTTTATGGGATTGCTGCAGGGAGCAACCCTAGACTAGAGGAGGACCAGCTCCAGAGTTCACATTTCAATACTTCTCTTGCATGTTAAAGTAGAAGACAGAATAGAATAGTTCAGCTGGAAAGGACCTACAGTGATCGTATAATTAAACTGACTATCAGTATGAACAAAAAATCCTTGGGCAAAATATTTTACAAAAAAGCTGTATTTCTTGCAAATTTGTCCCAAATAGCTATTAAAACAATTACAAGGTAGGTAAGGAGATGTTTTCCTTTTCCTTGGACGATGCCAGCAAGTCTAATAAACTCTGGAAGTGAATGACATTTGGCTGAATAGCAAGAAATAGATTACTTTTTCAGATGTTACTTATACTCGGAACACTGTTTATGTCTAAGCAGAATTGTATGTATTTAACTACTGAAAGTTGGGGTTTCAATAAAACCTATCTCAGGCATAGAAGTGCAGTCTGCAATCTTGGTTTAGGGAAAGACACCGACATTCTTGGAGGCTGAAAGGTGCCAGACTGTCCTGTTGTGGGGAACAGCGGCTGCAGTGCTCTGGGAAGGGCTGCTGGTCGGCAGCTTGTGCTGGCCTGAAGGCAAGAGACTTTCCTGGCATGGGCACCAGCTGCTTCGTGCTGTTCAGCTTTTGTGCTAGAAAGCTTCCCTCTGACTTACTGGTGTTGGCAGAGCATCAGCAGCCCCTAAGGAATGGTTTGTGGGTCTGGCATGTGAAGAAATCAGTGGAAATGCTGAGAGCAAACAGGTGTGTCTTGGCTTTCTGAAATGGCAGTGTCCTGCATCAGTAGCATGCATTTCACTCCTACCTTCATTTCATGCCTCTCGAAAAATAGATCTGAGACATAAAGATGACAGTTTAAATATAATGATTGTTGCCAATTCATTGGAATTATTTCAACTAAAAGTAAGCTGAAGGCACTAAAATGAAAGTAAATTGTGTAAATCTGTAAATCAATAATTTCTTCACTCTTATTCTAAGGAAATGAGGTGTGTTTGTAGTTCTGTTGTCTGTCCCTCTTTCCGCCCTTACTTCTGGGCACACTGGAAGGTTTTGTATCAAGGTTCCGAAAAGGTTTGTGAAAACTGGTATCTGGGAACAGGAGTGGGAGTCAGGCACAAATCTGAAGAGCAGATTTTCAATACAAGGCCAAGCTGCTTTTTAAAATGTTGCTTTGAGAATGTGTTCATCATTGTCACTGCAAGAAACCAGCAAGGGAGAGCTTTTACCCAGCTTTGGCATAGAACTTAGGGATAATGGGGCAGGAATTGAAAATTCGACAGTACAGGAACGGAAGTCACAGAGGAGATAGATCAACAATTTTTGTTATTGCTGCTGCATTTTATTTTTAATGTAATTAAACTTCCTGTGATTGCCTTACTATATCTAAGTGCAATAGGTCTGGGAATGTAATGCATTTATATCATTCCATTCATCACTGACTGTCTTTTTGGTCCAAAAAGACAGGAGTAGTGAAGAACTGAAGATGAAAATATTTGTAGTAGATCAAGATGGCCAAGATATGGAGAAGCATGTTGTCTGGATTTATTTCTTTTATTGTGGAGAAAGTTTGAAAGGCAGGAAATATTCCAGAACTGGTAGGTAGAAAAAACAGGCATTAAAAGTAGGTATTGAAAATTGAAGTTTTAGAAATGGGAAGAATTTTGCTGCTAACAGCAATGGAGAAGAAGAAATAACATAAAAGGAAATAACATCAAAGGAAAAAGAAAAGCTGCTCAGTAATATCTGCAAAGTTTAGTTTTAAACAAATAGTCATCCTTCCAGGGCAGCAGATCAGAAGTGTTATTAAATGTGTAGTGCTAAACTGAGGGAGATCACTTTGGTATTGAGATGTAGATTTGTGAGCCATTTACCTAAAGGTAATAGTCATATCAGTGTGAAGAGGAGAGGCTCCCTGAGGATAAGATACAGAAGATGACACCTAGGATAGAGCTTTGAAGAGCTTTCACAGACAGGACAAGAGATAGTGGAGAATGAGAAGCCATTCCGGGGTGATGGGAAATCCATACATGTGCAGGGCTGCAGTGGAACATAGAGAGTGATTTGTTAGGGCTGGGGAGCACGAGAAGTGCCCACAGTCTGCTCCTTGCAGCCGAGATCAAACTTATGACTGTTTGAACCTGCATGTTAAAATAAATCAGGTATCTCTTCCTTACAGAACAGACATAAATCCAAAGGGAGGGGCCAAAGCCAAGGTAAGTTTTAAAGGAGAAAAAGGGTGACAAGGAAAGGTTGGAGTCAGGAAGGAGAAATTTAGTGTAGGCTGTCACAGAACTGGGAGGGGACAAAACTGAGTGAGGTGTAGTGTTCAGCACAGCAGAGGAAGAGGAAAAAGGAAGGGGCCAGGATGTGTCAGGGAAGAGGTGCTGATTGTGAATAGGAACATCAGGCTTCAGAGGGACGAGGCAAAAGTTTAAATACCAAGGAGGGCCTGGGACACAGGGTTTTGTATGTGTCTGGTGACTACTAGAGTACTTGAATGTTAGAAAGTGAAGACTATGGCTCCCCTCTCTTCCCTCCCCCATTACCTTCTAACAACAACAAAATAAACCCCAAACTGGTCCACTTCATGCTTCAGCCAGCCTTTCTTTACCAGAGCACTATCACTTTATGTGTGCCCAGTGTTTCTTGTCCTGAAAGAGACCCTGGCCTTTCCTCCTCCCAGGCATGCCTGAAATGCACCTGCCTTAGGAGAAGTGGGTCTTGTGGGTGGTGGGGCCTGGCCCCCGAGCAGGGACAGGAGGAGAGACTGCACCTCTTGATGTGGAGTTTTGAGGAACCACATTTTCTGAGGACCCACACCAAAATTCGTTCACTTTTTGGTAAAGAAATTTAATGAAGCAGATGCTGATAGGCAAGAAATTGTCATCAATCATATAAACAAACTTCCTTCTCTTTCCAGTCCACCTTCCACTGAGATCCATAACTCCCAAACCAGAACCTCCTGAACACCAGCTGCTCCTGTTTTAACTCTAGACACAGCAGCTGAGATTAATGTGAAATTCTTCTTTCTAAAGCTATACATATTAGCATTCATTTCATTCTAAAGTTGCTGTTAACTTTAGCAGCAAAGAGAGTTGGATGTGGAGTGGGAGATGCCAGAGAATCTCAGTAAAAATCAGGTACCGTATACAATTTCTAGGAAAGAGAAGTAGGTGTATAAGATAAATATCTAAAAATAGAGTTTGGGGTTTAAGAATGAAAAATCATTGTTTGCTTAGATCATTTAAAGCAGTTAATCCTAAAGTGAAATGGTATTTCAGCAAAGACTTATTTGTTTTTTCCCTGTATCAGAGACAAGGCATGGATTTGAAATTAATTTTTATCCTTCAGTAGGACATTAGTGTGTTCTTGGTAAAGGTACTCGAGGGGGACCCTACTGTGGTGGTTTTCTGGTTATGAAACAGGTAGGTTGTGGATGGGAAACAATCCATGTGGAAACTGCTGCAAAGTGGATGGTGTATTGTGAATAGACAGATGACTCTTCTGGCAGGGGCTTTTCCTTTCACACGCTTGGCAATGCTAAGGAATAAGCTTCTTTACACAGAGTGGATACAGCTAAATAATCTGAATAGCTCTTCTGTAAGACTGTCCCTTAGGAAGTTATTTCAAATGAAACATTTCCAGTTATGTCTGGAGTGAAACTTGATAATCAAGAAAACATCTAAAGTTCTTAAGCACAAATTCTTTAATGAGTGGAGTAGTCTCAGATATGATATTGGTGTTCTCCTGATATCCCAGCAGGGGCAATTGATGTGGAGAATGATCTGTGTCAATTCATTTTTAGCAGCATAGATAAGGAAGGCTGGAAGCACCACAGTTCTTCGTGCTTTTTCAGCAAACTCACAGTGAAAATGTGAACCACGGTATCACTTCTTTCTTTGAAAATCTGGGGTTGTTCAGCCATGTAGTTTACAAACAATAATGGCTGAGGTTGCATGCCAGTGGGATCAGGGAGTTTAATATTTAATCTCGTAGCTGTCTGCGGTGTGCCCTTGAAGCTGTGTCACTGAGACAGATACCTGCCTGTGGGAATTGGAAGTGCTCTCCAGGAACTGTGATGCCGTGTGCTGACAAGTCCTTGGTGAGTGTGAACTCTCACTGTTTTTTTCATCAAGGTGGCTGCTGGGGAAGCAGGTCCAGCGTCAGCTGTGCCAAAGAACAAATCCCATTTTATTTTAAAATGTGCTTAGAATGTAACATGTGAGCAGGGGTGTTTCAATGTTCGTGTATATATTGGTCAATATGAAATCTCTTGTAAGTCCAGTGTATAAAATGTGTAATTTACGTTATACGTAGATCCGTAGAGCTTATTAGTGTTATTGTAGTATACACAAGTTAGAGATACTGCACTGTATAGTTTGCTTTGTAAAAGGGTTCCAGGTGTGTTTGGCTGAGGATAGACATTGCAGACCTGTTTTCCATCACCTTGCTCTTGTCCTGTCATTTATATCAGTGCACGTAGGTGTAAACTGTGGCTAATTCAGGGAGGTGGCAATAACTGCCCAAAGTGCAGAGACTCACTGTGAAATATATTTCCTGTTAATTTCTCTTCCAGAGAACATTTCAAAAAATGCCTCCATTTGGGGGAAAGGGGTGGTGGTATGTGTTTCATTGTTTGGGTGTTTCGTGTGTTCTTTCCTTTTTTTTTTTTTTTTAAACAGAGGAGCATGCAGAGTTGCTTTATCAAAACTTTTCTGAAAATTTCAAAAATAGTGCTAAAGTCATATGGAAAAAGGACATTTAAATGAACAGTTATTAAAAGTTGTTCTTGAAAGCATCCTCAGTATTGTCTGACATGGACCTAAGACCCACACATTCCATTGTGAAAATATCCCTAATGATGTGCTAGTTCTCAAGGATGTATCAGAGTGCTGCAGCTAACACCCGATAACACTGCTCACTCCAGTGCTGGCACACTTTGCCTGATGGGTGCAAAATCTCTCCCGAAACAGATCTGAGGCAAGAAGTCAGGATCTGCATTGGCTTGCAGGACCATGCAGCAAGCAGCAAAAAAATCGATTCTCACTGAGTAAGGAGGCTAGGTTGAATGCCTGATCCTTTCCCTCTTTGGACATCTTTTGCCCCTTCTTTTCTTCATGCAGGAAATGCAAGTGTTACTTGTCTTATAAGCACTTGGCAATTTTCTTTTTTTTAGACTCTAATAGTTATGCATTGTGGCAAGGTTTTCCTTTTTTTTATTTCTCCCCAGGACTGAAATTAAAGCAGAACTCCTATGTTTAATACTTTAAGAAAGACTAGGGGAATTATAATAGATATCTTTGCTCTGAGACTTACCCTTCCTTAAATTTTATTTTATCAAAATTAATGTTAATCTGACAAAGAACTACGGCATGCATACACTTGTGGAGGTTGCTGGAAATAACTCCCTTTTCTTGCTTTAACTTGTGTGCAGGCTGTGCAGGATTTCTGCAGGAGGAGAGCTACAAGGACTTTGTTGTTTGCAAAGTACAACATATAGCTAACTCTGGCACCAGGTCCAGGAGGCTGGTCTGCTGCCTTCTCTCTTTGCTCAGCTGGCCCCTTGCCTAATCTGCCTGCTGTAACTGAGGTGTTTGCAGTTACTTTCCCTCTCAGTAGCAGTCTGTGTTGAATTGGGTGGTCAGAAAGACACAGACAAGATTGTTTGTAGGTTTTTTTAATTAGGCCAGCTGCAAAAAGGAGATGGTTTCTGAGGTACAAAAGCTCTTCTCTAGGCTGAGACTAATAATCTTGTAGTTTGAAGAATGCTAACTAAGCTTCAAAGAGTGTTTTCTCCCTGACATCTCTTTATCTAATCCTTTATTTATTCATTATGTTTTAAGGCCAGGAGGGCGTAACTGATTATTGACCCTGTCTCCCGTTCAAGAATCCAATATATTTCACCCAGTTGTCACACAGGACAGTGACTGGTATTTGGCCAAACCAGATAGTCCAGAGAGGTGTTCATTTTTGACAATGACCATGACTGTTACTATTTGCAAGTGCTCTTGGTTAAGTATTCAAGTGAAGCAGGACGCTTCTGTTAAAGTGACCAGATCAAATCTACTGCTACCAGCACTTAGAAGCATTGAAAAGAGTAGTTGCAAGGGATCTCTGGAGGTTTCTCATGCAACTTCTGCTTCAAATCTAGATCATGTTGCTCAGAATCTTTTCTAGTTGAACTTGGCCTTTCTCAATGTACTCATTCTGAATCTTCCTGTGCTGCCAAGGACAAAATCTCACGGCAAAATTTTAAATCAGATCCAATACAAAATCCACACAGTTGTTATTACCAACCTAACCTGTCAAATAATGAAAATCTGCTGATGGCATTCATTGTTTTTATTCAGTAAATCATTGCCATAAACTCTTTCATCTAAGAGTCTCAAAACTGACTGAGTTATTGAGGTGAACTTCTGCATGAAATTTGCCATCAATGGATCCAATCAAGCCTACCTCATGGCTGAGGTCTCCTTTGCTGCCTCAGTTGTGAACCTTTGCACCTCTGGCTCATGCATGGAAATGAAAACCTGTAAATACCTTACACTTCTGCTGCTGCCAGCAGAGCCAGCAGATGCAGGAATTTCTGAAACACCGGTGCAGTGCAGCTTGTCTGCCGCTCCTGGGAGCGGCACGTAGCAGCCACTTCACCGCCAGTGATTCCAGGCAGATGGAGGAAGATACAGGAGCAAACAGTGAACCAATGTCATTGCACTTCTTTAGGTCTCATGGAAGCATAATAACAGCTTGAAGTAAAATCACTGTGTTTAAGGATTCATCAGAACAGCCTTTGTGCAAAACTTAAGAGGGTCCTCTCCACCCTTTTTTTTCTGTTGAAAGAGGGGTCAGGTGGCCTGGACAAAGCTTTCAATCTCTGTTTCAGTTCTTGGTCTCCGAGACAGATTTTGAATCGTCATGTATAACTGCCTTTTATGAGAGCTCTCAGAAAGAACCACTGTGTATTTCCAGCCAGCAAGAAAAAGAAATAAAATAATTTCAAGAGTTTTCAAAGAGTTTTCAAGAGTTTTGCTAATGATCATCTTGCCACAGAAGCTCTAAATGAGCTGGTGCTACAACTAAGCTGACATAACAGCTAATGCTGCTAAGTCAGCTCCCCTCCCTTTCCTGTCCTTGGTCTCCTGCTAGAGCTTCTCTGACTCTAGAGTGAGCCAGCTCACAGAGCTAAAAAAAAGAAAAAAAATGCTCCTCCCCCCCCCCCCTTTTTTTTCTTTTTCTTTTTTCTTTTTTTTAATTGTGTCTTTATTCTTAATTGTGAACTGGCCAGGACTTTAGTTTCACAATAATTTTGGATTGATGTAAGTGTGCTGTGTAAAGTGAAGTTGTCAACTCCAGCTCTTCCCAACTTGTGCTCCTGCTGGCTCTCATGCCCCCTGTTTTGGGAGGCAGACTTTGGTTCAGATCTGGAGGAAAACCATCTCCCCATTCTGCTCCCTAATTTTTCTTCAGATTAGTTTAGAGATGCTTTCTTGATATGGCTCATTATATAGCTGTACAAATACTAGGAGGAGGGAACAGGACCTCCTTTAGCTGGTAATTTCCACTTGTTTTGGCTGAGACAGAACATGGAAGGGCTACTTCAGATATGGCCTCGTAAAACTGGACCTGTTTTGCTGACACTAAATCATTTACTCTCTACTTCCATTATTAATGAAGAACACAGCCTGAGGGAAAGAAAACACATAGAATGAAAAGAGAGTGAAGTATTGATAAAATATAATGTGTTCCTCTCCAGAAGTCTTCAGAAGTCTTCTAGAAGTCAAAGAAATAGAGATCGGCTTCAATAAGGAAAACATTCTAAAACATTCCTGCATTTTATGTTAGTTACTTTTTTCCAGGCGAAGATGAATTTTAGGATGGTATATGAAGGGACATTTAGAAAATGCATCCTCATGACTTTGTTTTCTATCTTCTGCCCACAGCACCCAGCCAGACTTCTGGGTTTGGCATTCTGCCAACAGCTACCTCATTCTCATAAACACTCAAAGTCCCAAAAAGAAGCTGAGCAAATACTTCCTATGGTAAGTGTGAAAATCTCAGCCCTTGCTGGCTCCTTTCAGCTGAATTTTGCTCTATAATTACTAAACTGAGTATATGAAATTAAGGCTGTGTTTTTCAGCAGCTTTTTCCAGTGGCCTTACCAGAACTGCACTTGGTACCCATTTCTAGAGTTATTTTATATTCTACTGCCATCACCACCAGAGAAAAGAGTTGCGTTGAAAAAAGACTGTATAGCATGCACATGGCTAAAGAAGAGTCCTGTGGCACAGCAGATAATTTACCATACTACTCTGCAACATCTCCCCCTCCCCACCATGCCCAGTCTCCCTCAGCTTTTCAGTTTCGAAGATGCTCTTTTAAAAATTTATTTTCATGTGGAAGCACTGGCTCATGACCCTCCAGAGCTGCAAGGTCAGAGCTTCTTTCCTGAAAAGCTGATGGCAGAGTAGTTGTCATGAACTATGGTACCTATGGTAGGGAAGACATTTTGTGGCATCACAAACATGAGGAGAAAGGCCAGCTCATGCACTGCATGAGGTGACTTGTGGGTGCAGCACAAAGGCTATCCAGATCTGTTGAGTTTAAAAAAAGTTTTTTTTTCTTGTGCTTTGCTGTTAAAATCTATCTGCTGACACAGTGGAGAGGTTATTACTGCTGCAGGATGGATAGCTAAAGATTAGTCTGGCGGTCAAGGGAACCTGCAAAAGCAATTATTCATGAGCTCACCTTAGTCTTCCTTCTGACAGCTGGGAAATAAGTTTCTAGTAAAAATATAGAGAGTGGTTACCTTCCCTATATCTCTTTCCCTGTTTCCTTGCTCTGTGTGAATTCTCTGACAGTTCTGTCCCTGAGTTAGATTTTTGAGCTTTGGTTGCTTTTTTAGGTTACAGACCATCTTTGTCAAGACCTGGGTTAGGCAGTTTGTGTTATATTCCCATGCTGAAGGTATTGGAACAGTTTCCACAGCAGTTACTGGAAAATAGGAGAGACAGCATCTTATGTGTACCAAGTTCCCTTAGAATTCTGTTAATAGAACTGGATTTAGGAGCAGCATGAAATACGTGCATATCATTCTCCAATGGCTTAAAAAAGGGAGCTTGATTCATTTGTTTGTCAGCAAAGTCATGCTATGCCAGCTCTGAGCAAATTGCAACTTCAGGCATGGAGAAAACCACACTGCATTTTTCACTGTTGCAGACAATAAGGTCCATTCTGGCTCCCACTGGTCTTTCTTGAAAAGATGTCCAGCTACCTCAGAAGTTCATAAGCTGCTGAGTAGCACAACCAGCTGCTGAAGCACTTGCAGAAGCATCATGCACCCGGATCCAGCTCATTTATGGTTGGCACTGCTTGACTTCGGGTTTGTGATTGCTCCCAGTCCTGCTTTGAGTTTCTAGGAATTGCTGCATCAGAAATGGTTGTTCATGGAAATAAAAGTATTAGGAAAAAAATATGGGAGCAGCTCCAGAGCTTGAAATTCATCTACCTCTGCTAACCAGAGGGGGCACATCCATCATATAGGTTGTGCTGGTTTGTCTGGGGTGGAGTTAACTTTCTTTGTAGTGGCTGGTATGGGGCTGTGTTCTGGATTTGGGCTGAACACAGGGTTGATAATATTGAGATGTATTTTTTGTTGCTGAGCAGGGCTTACACACACCCAAGGCCTTTTCTGCCACACTGGTGGGGAAGCTGAGGGTGAATGGGAGGTTGGGAGGAGACACAGCCAGGACAGGAGACCCCACCTGACCAAAGGGACATTCCAGGCCACATGACATCATGGTCAGTGTATAAAGTAGGGGAAGAAGGACATGGGGGGGATGTGTGGAGTGACAATATTTGTCTTCCCCGTAACCATTGCATGTGATAGGGTTATATATAAGGTTATATAGGGTTATATATTCTAATATATATTCTATATCTAGGGTTATATATTCTAAATTTTGTCTCAACCCACGAGTGTTCTATCTTTTACCCTTCTTATTCTCTCCCTGATCCCACTGGTGGAGAAGTGAGCAAGAAGCTGTGTGGGGTTTGGCTGCTGGCTGGGGCTAAACCATGGCATAGATCTAGATGGATAAGCAGCTGTACAAATGAACTTGCACCTTTGAGATTTGGGCAATGCCCAGCAGCTTTGTGTAGAACAACCCTTGCTAAACTTTTGCTGTAGGAGATGACAGCAGAGATCACAGTGCAGTTGCCACTTTTCTGACTCACTAACTCCTCTTAAACCTCCCATCCCCTTGCAATATGTTCCTCACTTGCTGCTTCTTTCAGTCCTTATTGCTCACTCTTCGTTAGCACCAAAATACTACCCAGCTTTAAAACATTGATGTAAAGGGCCAAGGTTAAAATACAGATGCTTTAAGTTTGGGGTGCTAGGGAATCTAGGACCTAGAGGTCGCAGAAGTGCTAGCATCCCACACCTAATCAGGGGCTCAGGGACAGATTTAAAGCCCACAAGCAGCTGTTCATGCTCTCTCTCCTAGAGGGGGATAGGGACACTGGTTGAAGTTGGGCTCTAAATATTTTGTGAAATTCTGGCCATGCCTTGGTGTTTGGATGATCTGAAAATTCAAGTCCCATTGATTCTGAGTGGTGTCACTTGTGTGTTCTGGAAAATGGTTCCTGTAGACTATGAGTTTCAGGCACCCATTTCTAAAAATCTTGAGCTGGAATTGCTAAAAGTTGTTCTTTAGGCCCAGTTCACAGCTCGAGGACCATTTAAAATACAGCAGACTTTTAAGCGCTTTTATAAGATAAGACTTTTAGATATAGTTTATTAAATTGTTCAGTTACTTCGAGAATAATGGCAAATTATTGTGTTTTTTCCTGTTTTGTTCTTTTTCTCCCCCAGCAGTTGGTCCATCCCCTCTGTCTTCACTGCCCCAATGTAAATGGGTGCAGAAATTTCCAGATTAAAGTTTATGCCATAAATGAATCCCTAATGATTGATTTCTGTTTTTCTCTGTGAAATCCACACAATGGGAGGTGACTGCTTATCACTGAGTAAGATCATTGAATGATTTAATGGGGGGTTAAATGAAAAGTAAGAGTTTTCATACTGGTGTGATGTAAATCCTGCATCCAATTAAAGCCTCAAAGCATTTTTTAAAAGCTGTATAAAAGGTGAATCATTTCTGTAAACAGCCCTTAAAGTGAAAACCCAACACCTTTGCTGTGGGAGAAGTTATACAATCTCAAATACCTCTGCAAACAAAGAGTCCCTTGCCTTCTGCGAGCTGCTCTCTTTTTTTCAGCAGCTCAGCATGGGGTGCCAGAAAAATCATTAACGGGCCCATCTTGCACTTCTGGCTTTTCCACACCTGCGTATCACGATCTCTGCTGTAACTTTATGGACCGTGAGGAGGCAGGTTTGACGCCATGAAAGACAGGCTCAGCCAACAGCTGCAGGATGGGCAGAAAGCCAGACAGTAAAATGTAAAGAGGAGGAAGGAGAGGGATCACCTTTGAAGTTTACCAAAAAAAAAAAGGCATGACTTTGACCACTTCCTTTTTTAATTAGCTGTCTCAGGTACATTGAGCCACTATTTTGAATGGATACTGGCAGCGGGTTGTTGGAAATGTTGATGGTAATACTGTAAATGTTTCATCACAATGTAACTATTATTTTTTTAACCATTTTTTTCCTTTTTTTTTTTTTTTTTGTTTTTTTGTTTTGTTGTTGTTGTTGTTTGGGGTTGGTTTGCTCTTTTGGTTTTTTATTTTTGTTTTGTTCTGTTTTGTTAAGTTAAATGTCCTAGCACAATGTCAGGGAAAAGAGCTTACTCCATTTGGGAACACCTGAACTACAGCTAAAATCTGTATCTTTTTGCAAGTGTGAAAAACAACATTAAAGCTCTGTTGAAGGGTACTTGGATCCCACACCAGCCAGGAAATTGATGATTACCACTCCCGTTGCAACAAGGACACACCTCCAGGACACAGAGGTTGAATTTTTTAATATATGTATATAGTGTTGACTTTTGGTCAATATCCACCCTAGCACCAGGAGGTTGCTTTTGATTTGTACTTCTGTAGCTGAAAGCTGAATTGGAGGGATCCTGTAGAGGAATTGCAGTTGCTGCAGGAACCAAACTTTCCTGTGCCCCCAAGAGGCCAAAAGTTCACTTTGAGCTAGTATGTCCCTACTCCTGTCTATGCATGTTAAAGTGTGGTCAGGGAGAAAATGCAAACCGCTTTTGTCATCCGTGTAGGAACTATATACATTTAATTTACAAGACTGTAAGTTAAGAGTAAATATTTTGGTATTTATGATCTATGTTAGGGTCAGATCCAAAGATAAAACTCTAATAATTCATAACTGAATGAGCTATCTACCAGGTGGAGAATTTCTATGGGGTGATGAAAGGATGATAGAGTAAAATCCTGAACAAGTTCAGTGAGTATTGGTCAAGCCTCAGAAAATTAATTTGGGAATTTACTGCGGATACAAAAAATCCTTCAGGCTGAACGGGGCAAAAAAAATCAACAGAATTATCTACTGTCCTGCTGTAAAGTGCAGAGTGATTTCACAGTAAAGTCCAAAGATGTAATATCAATGACATAAAACTTCATTGTGCTTTGTAACTGCAGTAGCTTTGAGTCTATTCCCTGCTTGAAAGAAAAAAAAATTAAAAAGAAAAAGCAACATTGGATATTACTCTAAATACACCAAATTCAGGTAGAAATTTAGCTTTATGCAGGACTTGAATGTGGCCCAGTGTGCCAGTGTGTTTTAAAAGCTTCAAAAAAGGGAAGAAGGGGACACTAAACTGAATTGTGCTATACATAGGTGATTTGCATAATTTAAATAAAAATTGTTGGAGCATGGAGTAATTATTCTCATGTGATGGTTTTTATACAATGTTTTTAAGCAGAAAATTAAAAAGAATGCTTAGATTCATGATGATAAACTGTCGTTGAAATACATGATATATCATAGGTAAAGAAAAACATTTATGTAAATCAGTGTAAGATATTATTTAATTTTTTTTACATATTTTCTTTTTAATAATCTACTATATACTCTAGTACAATAAATATGTCATTCCTTGATGGATTTTTTTCTGTCTTTGGACATAAGAATTAACAGAAAAGCATACTAGGGAGTATGCAGATAGATGGTTCTCTTCAGCTGAAATTGTTCCCCGTTTAGGAGTGTTGATTTAATTTGTTAAGATCAGGTACTGTAGATAGACTTCACCGTGTTTTCAGAGTAATTTCTCTACGCTAATGGCCTTTAAAAAGTCTGTCTAGTGTTTATGGCTTGTTGCACTCTTAAGTTGCACTCTTAGTTCAGCATAAGACAAAAAAAATTTCCCAATATCGTATTACAATAAAATATGAACAGATAACAGCTTTTTGTAGAAGATGGTAAAATATAGGTGAACCAATAGCATAGCTCATAAATTTTTTGGTCTATTTTTATGAGACTCTTGTCAAAACCCGTACATTTTTTTAAGGGATTGGATCTTGGAAAATTCTGTTAACTGCAAACGTTTTAGGCTTGTTAGGTTATTGGAATTGTAGAACTTTTTCTTTCTTTCTTTTTTCTTTCTTTTTTTCTTTTTTTCTTTCTTTTAAAGAAAAGATAATCTAAGCCACTTGTCTTCCCATTGCAGCCTCAAGTAATACCCACTCATCGTTAATAGATATTTATATAACTTTTTCTCAGGGACCTGCTCTCGCTGTCAAACTTGGGCCAGAGTCCCCTTCTCCTTACCTTTAAAATGTGTATTTCTCAACATGGAACCTTAACCTTCTTCCTGCAACTAAAGCCATTCCTCTTTTTTTTAAATTATTTTTTTATTATTTTCCCCAGTAACTAAATAAATAGGAAAAAACCCTATCAATTCATTTACACAGATTTGCAGATCATAATTTCTTCACTTTTTTTTTTTTTGTTTGTTTTAAGCTATCACCATTTTAATTACTTGCATTTCCTAAACTTGTTGACCTTCATTGTTCTCTTCAGTTGTTCTGGGTTCCTCTTGAAGCAGCTCACACACATCTGGATGTGGTACTGCCTCGAAGATGTAACAGAGCATAATGACTGAATTATTATGTTTTGTGATTTCCAGCTTGGACTTATGCTTCTAGTTCCTCTTGCAGTGTTTAGGTTTGCTAAGCTTGCGATCCTCGGAAGTTACTCAGCTTTCATCTCCTGCTCTAAGCAGCTGCTTGTCAGCCTGGCTTCATGTAGGGCATTGTTCTTGCCTGTGTGCACTGTCTTGCATTCGTCTGTGCTGGACAGCCTTCTGCTGCTGCTGCTTCAGACCATGCTTTCAATTTGTCCAAATCACTTTGTATTCTAAACCCAGCATCCTGGCAGTTTCTTCCCACCTGGTGTCATCCACAGGTTTAATAAAGTTATCCACTACTCTGTCACTGCATGATGTATTATGGACTCTGAGATTAATACAGGGGGAATATAAATAGAGTTTCTTAAAAGGATTAAAGCTGTGTCTAGTGGTTCTAATAGTGGTCCTCAGAATACTAAATCAGGAGCCTCACTGATGAAGTGCATGGATGTACAAGGACTTGTGGCCTGGAAAAGAAAAGGAGTTGGGAAGTAATAGGAGAAAAAGAAACAAGGTCCATCTTCCAGACAGAAATACAGCCTGACTTCCTAATAATGTATTAGCACCTCTAGTGACAGAACTGAATATTGAATTGGAGATAACAAAAATAATTATTCTGTTGAGGCTAGGCTCAGTTTTCCCATATGTCTTTGTTCCAGGTGACTGATGAATGCCAGCAGGGTAAAAGCCTAACCCAGAGTTCTTCTCACACTGAGTTTTGATGATGGCTGTGTTGCCCTCACCAGCTGACTGCCTTTTTTTTTGTACTGACATAAAGGAGAACCTCTGTAAACCACCCCCAGGTAAACCATGACTTAAATCGTGCTGCTCTCAGGAAAGTAGACCTGAGTTCTGTCATGTCTGGATCAGAGAGATAACTTTTCATAAAGGGCCCCAAAAATACATTTATTATTCTTTTGGTACCTTGCAGCCCTAGCAAAATGGGGATCAGAAAATGCTGTAAGTTAAGGGGAGTGGGTTGGTTTGGGAACTGTCCAGGAATTCCAGTGAATCCTGGAGATATGGGGGGAAAAAATTAAAAGGCATTTTTGTTCACATCAGCACCGAATGAGTAGCAGACTGTAAGCCCCCATGCTGTTTCACAGTGTGATACTTTGAATGAGTCTTCACACAGGTTTTTCTTCTTTTTAAAATTTAAACTGTTATCAAGTTTTTTTCTCAAGGTAAGAATGGTGAGGTCTTGTTGGAAGAAGTCAGAGTATTGCACACTGAAACAGTTAGCTGCCTCCAATTCCTATTTATCCTGTTAGGCTCACGTTTTGGTATTTCTGTTTAATGCTAAACCTGGATGTTGGATTATGTCCCACAGCTGCAACTTTCTGGGCCCTCAGAATTGCAGAGGAGACCTGAAGAGCCTTGGGAGGAGGTGAGTTGTCCCAGCAAATCTTCACAGCATCTCTCTCTTATCCACGCTTTCTCCTCAATCCCTCACCCCCCAGCCCAACAAAAAACCCAAGATTTTTCGAACTCTTGTAATTAGATCTGTCTGGGAGAACAACCAAA
The DNA here is from genome assembly GCA_013397915.1 of Daphoenositta chrysoptera. Taxonomy (NCBI): domain Eukaryota; kingdom Metazoa; phylum Chordata; class Aves; order Passeriformes; genus Daphoenositta; species Daphoenositta chrysoptera. The sequence goes on from VZRO01003721.1 coordinate 328,643, forward strand.
GTGTCAAGGTTTCAAAGAGAAATTCAGAAAAGTCAAGAGCAAGTAGAGACTTGAAAAGGGAAGTCGGGGAAAAAAAAAAAAAAAGCTGGTCTTTATCATGGTAATAGTAATGAAGGCAAGCTGAAAAAGCCCAGACGAGGGGCTGGGTTACTGCACTGGGAAGTGCCAGGGCTGCATCCGCGGATTAGGGAACCACGCAGCCGCCGCGGGGGCCAAGCCTTGGGACGGCGGCCACTCGGGCATTTCTGGTTGCCCCTCGGAGCAGCGATGGAGCAGGAAGCACTACCGAAGCCAACCCCTTGCTGTTTGCGGCCGGGCAGCGTTCGGGCGGGCGAAAGGAGGTTTCTGCCGCTGCCGCGCCTCGCCGCAGGGCGCTGAGGGCGCTGAGGGCGCTCCCGGCCGGGCTGGCCCTGCGCCCGCGGGGCCCTCCGCTGCCCCGGGCAGGCCACAGCCGGGGCCCGCTGCCTGCGGCCCTGCCTGCGGGCCGGCACCGCGCCTTTGTGCTGGGAACACGGATGGTGGAAAATGATTTCTCAGCGCAGGAGCCCCCATTTCTGTGAAGCCGCCGCGCAAGCTCCCCCCGCTCTCTGCATGCATTTCCCCCCCGGGGTATCCACTCCTTCGGCGGTGCAATCAGGCTTCTAATCAATTAGGCAAATTGACTGCAGGAGTGAGCTATTTCCTACTGCTGGCAACAAAACCGGGTTAACTCCGTATTTCCCAGGAGCCCTGGTCTTCTCCACCTTAGATTTTTGTGTTTTTTTTTTTTTTAAATTTTATTTTCAGATGCTTAAAGGACTAAATTGAGAAAAAGCAGAGGAGTTTATAGTAACTATGGGCATGCTCTGTTATTGCAGAAACCAAAGTAATTTGCTAAGCGTGGGAGGATTTTGGTGATCCTTTAAAAAAAAATATTAATTTGGATTCAAAGGGACAAATATCCCATTTAAGCAGGTATGGGAGCACTTGCTCTTTAAATCCCAGTCAACCAAAGGCAGAGTGCACATGAGCAGGTTCACATTTACCCAGAGAACTAGTGCTGTATGTATTTAGATCTGTAAGTGCTACAAGCAGATATGACATGACACTTAACAAATACAACTTCAGAAGTCCTGAGGACAGGAGTTCCAGATGAAAGTTAAGCTGCACTTTCCCTTGCTGTTGTTCTTCATAGCAGGGAATTATTTCTACCAGGATCTGCAAGGAGCCCTGCATAAAGAAGTCACTGAGGTCCCAAAGACTCACAGGCCTACTGGGGGAGTCAGTGCCAAAGGATGTCACATCTGTTCTTAAACATTATTTTACATATACCAGATTGTTTCGCAGATTGTTTCCAAAGATGTCATCAGGCTACGCTGTTCTGTCTGATATAATTTGCTGTTTCAGGAGTTTAATCCACTGTAACTTGTAACTGGTGTTAGATATGGGGCAGAAAAAACATCCCCCATAGTGCTGTATCAGTTGCTTTCTGTGTGCAGCCAAGCAGCCCACCAAGCATATGGCCCTGCTCCTGTTTCTGTACAGTCCTACCCATTGCTTTAGTCTCACTCTAGTGCAACGCAGAATGCTGAAAGTGTTCTATAATGAGTCACCCACAACACTATTTCATAAATTGAAAGTGGATCCTGCCTGAAGAATGATTCTTGAAATCTTCTGAAGTCCAGCTCTGGAGCCTTAGCTTACAGTTGGTCCTGAGGCCACTCAGGAATTTTGGAGATCAAATAATTCTCATTAGAAATAAAATAATGGTTTTGCTTTTTTGCTAGATTTACTTCCTTCAAGAGGCAGGCAAATAATTCAAGCTGCTGAATTCATACAGAAAAGCAAAATAAAGACCTCAATGAATTTGCTGTCATACACATATAAAAATTGAAGATTGTTGAGATTAAAAATTACCATTAATGACAATTCATTTATTCATTGTAAATTACATGTAAATTTACATTTCATGTATGAGGAATACAGTTACACATTAAAATAATGAAAAGCAGAGCGTGTTAGTGACAAGTCATGTTTGCTTGCTGGACCAGTCAGCAGAATAGGGGAAGTTAAAAACTATCTGTTTTCAAGTACATAATACAAAAACTATATTTTATAAAGAATATTACATTTCTCTACATCTACTCCAATATGGTAAAAAACTGTAATTAAGCCAAAGATTTTTTTATATTTGATCTTTTTTTTTTTTTTGCTAGAGCATTTCTGAGTCCAATGCAATGCTTCATCAAATGAATTGAGTGAATAGGAATTTCAGGAGGTAATTAAATATCCAGTGTTACACAGTATTACACAGACAATGTTTATCTCCTGATTTAAATATGGAAATTCCTTTGAGTAAGCTCAGTTTATAATAGTCACAGTGTCTAATTTTTTTTTTTTTCTTACAGTTTAAAACCTGTAAAAGGTTTTTTTTACTCCTGTAAAAGGAGTTAGAAATATTTTCAGCATGAAAAGCACCTTTTTTATTTGCATTCTTAATAATGGCATTGTCCGGGAGGTCAGTTACTGTAATTATGTATGAACATATTTAATATTGGATTAAGATATATTCAGGTCTTCTGAGCTTTATCTAAAAGAGCAAGTAGCTCTATTATTTAACAGATTTATGTAAAATTTTGAAAGATGTTATTATACTAACTTTTGATTTATGAATATTTCTTTTTGTTTCTCCATTTGCAAAAATGGTGGCACAGTGTTATTCACAATTGTTGACTACTAAAATAATGGGAAAAAGATGTCCCAAATATTAAAAATCATTAAAATAACTGACACTAGGACTCCCATATTAACCATGTGCTCAGAAAAAGAAAGAGACCAGACATTAGGTACCTGAAAAGCTGATTCAACTTCAGATTTATTTGCCCATGTATAACACCAAATTTTGGCAGAGCAAGGCTATAAATCTTTGTTTCATGCTTCGTGTTACATGAATGTATACATTTCTGTTGGACCAAAAGGCTTTAGGGACAGAGAACCAGACCAACACAAAGAAAATCCCACTTGCATTAAGACCAGATCACTGTTTTCCCATTTCAAAGTCCTTTTCCAACTACCAGAGCAATAAAATAGAAATGTAATGAATCTTGTTTTAAGAATGTGAGCTGGAGGATCAGAGTGGTGATTTCTATTTGTTGTTGTTAAAGGAAGTCCTCTCCTTGCAGAACCCCAATCTTGTTTAGGAAGCTGGTGGACCTCCTTGCAAACTTCTTGCTTAAGCTTCATGAATCACTTAGGAGTACAAATGGCTCCTTAAGAGAGACCAGCCTCAGAGTTTTGATGATCTCTCACATGTTTCAATGATCTCAAGGACAAAGTCCCAGTGAGGCTTCATTTTAGATAGGAAGCTAAGCTATTTAAAATTTACCCTGGCCCATCAGGTCTTCCCTGTGAAACAAAACCTATTTCCATACTTGAGCTCTGATGAAGCACTTGCTTTATGAGAAAAGACTCTCAGTCCTCCAGGAAAACATGAGATTGTTCGTAATGCTGGGAGAGAACCAGGACAGCCCCAGTATGCAGAGGTGCACTTTTTCAGGATAGGGCTAACTCTAAACAAAATTCTTATTTTAAAATTGTTTTGAAAAGGTGCGTTTCTGGTAGATCAGTGGGAAATCTGCTCAGAAGACTGGAGGGGCAGGAGTTCACATCTGTGTTCAACCTCTCCCTGTTCTGCATGACTTCTATTGAAAGAAAATGAATTCAAAGAAATTGGCAGCAAGCATAAAGTAATAAATTTAAAATAGTTTTTGGATGTACATTTCATGTTTTTGTTACCCTGTAGGTTAGAAATGCTGTATTCTCAAGTATGAACCATTAAAACAGTTTATTTTTCCTACATCTTCTAGGCTTTAAAAATGGAGATTAATATGTCGTGATATCTAATATCTACAGATAAGCCTTTCAGGAAAATGATATCAGGACCTTTACAAAATACCAGTTTGGAGCTATCAGTTCAGAACTGTAGTAAATCCAGGAGTAAACTTTTATTTTTATAGTACACCATAAAAAGAAATGCTGAAGATTTACTACTAAAAAGATAAATGAAAGTCAAAGGGAAAATCTGAGAGTAAAGGCCCATTTTGTTTAAATTAATTTCTGGGGTTTTTTTGATATATCAGTGACAGATATTTGACTAAAGAACAATTATTTCAAGAAATTGAATATAATTAAGTAATAAATAAATATTTCCCTTATTTAGCTAATACATTACTGAATATCAAAACCAGCAAAACCGATTAATGGCTTATGATAGTCTCAGACTGTGGGACATTCTTACTGAATTCAGGGATGTATGGCTCTTCTGAAGAAACAAAACCTTTAAATACTGTTCTTTACTAACTTCTTTTGGATTATTCCTCCAATTGCTTTTTCATACTGTGTACTTAACAAGCAGTGTGCATGGAGGTATTAACTGTGAGTGTTGCTCTGGTACAGGAAACACACACATTCAAGCAGTTAATTTTGACAGCATTTTTCTTACCTATTTTTAAGCACCTACTTTGAGCATCTCACCTTCTCCCTATCTCAGCTGTCCTCTGTCACTTATGATGAATCCAGGCTGGTGAACTCAGAACTGAGTTAGCCATGAACCTCACTCACCATGCCAACTGGCAGAAATGTACTTTCTTATTCATTCCAAAATTCAGTCTAAAACTAGGCTCAAAGGTGGTGAGCAGTTCCTGTAACTAACAGAAGTTTCAAGCCAAAGCTTGCATTCAGTTCTGAGCATGTTATTGATTGTGACTGTATTTGATGCCCGTTAGCTCTGTTCAGTATTCTGCTATGAGGGTGCAGAATTTTTTTTTTGTTACTCAGTTTTGTTTTTCTCTTATCCCAAGGTGGATTATTTATTTCCAGGAGAACATAAATCACCAAGTGTCCCTGAGAAAGTGATGGAGGAAAATACATTTCCAATTTTGGCCAGAAAGAAGCATCAGGGACAGCACTGCAAGAGATCTTCCAAAGCATGCAAAGTTTTCTATGAATTGAGAAATGAAGATAATGGGGTCACAGAAATGTGAGTATATTTTCTCCACATAATGATTCAAATCAGCATTTTTCCTAGATCACAGCCTTTCTTGCAGGAAGCTCTATCTAAAGTTTATTTCTGCAAGAGTAATAGTAGTTCCTGTGAGTAAAATGCCTATATTCTTTCATTCCCTGACTGAAAGCAGAAACATAATTTATTATAAACAGTAAGGTCTCCAATGCCCTTTTCTTTTTGTAACTGATTCAGAACAATGCAGTCCTGAAAGTAATCACACATTCAAATACAAGTAGGTGTGAGCTTTCAAATATACTGAAAGTGAATATTCAGAACATCACATCCTGGTGTTTGCTTCTGATGTTAAAAACCTGCTGTGCAAACCAGGATGCATGTTTTCAAAAGTCTATAACTTTGCCATTTTGAAGCCAGATTTCTTCAAACAGAACAAGCCACATATTTACCTTCCAAGGATTTGTGCCATTTGTGCCAACTTTGGTACCCTTGAAAGAAACTGATTTTGACTTTCCTTGATTGCAAAAGTACATGCAAATAAAAATTTCAGAGGTAATTTTTAGATAATTTTTTTAGGTGTTCTGAGAAACATTTTACTAATAGTTTTTCTTTGGTTGAGGTCGGGAAGGTTTGATGTTGTCCTACCAGAGAAGAGATGCTCTAAAAAACAGAAGAGACAGAAATTAATTTATTACAATAGAAAAAATACATGTAATTTAATCGTATTGCAAACATAGCACTATGCTGTAAATATCTAAGTAAGTCTGTGAAACTAACTTTTTGTAAATAAGCCTTTTCAGAGGTGTATTGTACGTGTCTTGCCAAAATCCAGTGCCAGTGCTTTAGCCCCACAAGAAATAAACCTCTGACTCTTCAGGACATGGCTCTGAAGCATCCAGTGCTGGTGTGTTGCTCCTCATTGATTCCTCACAATTGTGTTTGGTTCCATAAGTCTCTTGAACCAAGTTTGGAAGCTTTGTCTAATTTAAAGGAAGATTTGGGTTTGACATTGTACTCAAGTCTGAATGCAGCAACACACAAAGACTTCAACTCTACTGCTGTTCATAGGCATGCACATACTGTTATTAATACTTCTGCCCTAAACTAGGAACTTTAAAAGTACAAGTTTTGGGTATCTGGGTAGGAGTAGATCTGATGAAAAATGAGAATTCATGAATTTTGAAACATGTTCTCCTTCCTGAACAACAAAAAAAAGAAAGTAAAATAATTTGGTCTCACCCACAAAAGAAATCTCAAGATTCAGTCTGGCAATAGGAAAACTGAATTTTGACTTGAAAACTCAAAAAGTCCCTCATTAAATCCCTGATGTTCTTGGCTCTGATGGTGTTATTTTCATTTGTTGTAATGACACCAAGTGCTCTGGGTCAGCTTGGTTAACCTGTATTCTTCTGACTCACAGGGGCTGTAACTCAAAAAAGAAAAGAAAGAAAAGCACAACCTGCCTCTGTTAGGCTCCCACATCACCCCATGCTCCTGTGCTACACTCACTCATGAATCCTCCACTTACAGAGCAGGCACCTCCTTGCATCATATGTAAAGCAGGATGTGCAGTCCAGCCAAGGGAGCCGCAGCAGGAATAAGCCACCATCCTTACGTGGGATCCAGCTCAAAGGCAGCCAGGTGTTGTGCTTGGCTCCAAACATTCAGACTGGTTTCACAAACAGCAGTATTGCCACTCAGATTTGACTTAAAACCAGATTGGTTTTTGTATCGATTTTTCCTGTTCAAGTTATACATATTCTGTGAAAACACTTACTTCTGCACATACTGTATTTTTCTCCCTTCTCAATTAAGTAGCAAAGTACTAAAGTATTTTTAAATAAGCTGATGTAACTACAATGATCATACATCTCTCATTCAGGACTGACTGATGCTATTAATTTACATGGCTTAATTCTTCAGTGTAATGGTGAAATTTTGTTTTGTTTTTTTAACTTTAAGTAGCTGAATCAAGGCTTACTGATTGGACTAATTATGCAGATAAAGAAGAAATCTCCTAAACTGGAAAGGGATTACTAAAATGTAGACGCAATAAATTACTTTTTCATAACTTCCCCAAAAGCTAGATCAGGTACAGACTATCTATAAATATTTGGAATTTTTGGTATTAACAGTCATTCGGGCCTTACATGAAGACAAGAATTTTTGCCACTCTTTCATTTTCTTCTTCTGCAGCAAATCTCTAAAGTAATTTTTCAGAATGGTTGGTATTGCTGCAACTGAAAGCTTCAACCGCTATAATAAAACTTGAGTTTCTCTGTTTGAGCTACTACACTTCTAGTACTGAAAACCACAATACCAGCAATTTTTAAATTTATTTTGTACCACAACTAAATTGGAAGGAAATGTTTTCCAGTGTAAGACAGTATGTGCCAGCAACAAAACCGAGCATGAATCAATAAATTCAGCTTTCCAGGAAACAGTAAAAATAAGCATATTTACAAGTATGTTCATATTCTTGACATGTTGCAAAACATGGTTTTCAGTTTCATTTTGTGAAAGTCTTCATATCTCACGTATGAGTGGGCTGTTTTACACTCTCTCAGTAGCTGCTCATAGAAATAAACAGACCATAGTAGCAGAGACAAGACCCTCAGCTGTATAAGAGAACACAACATGCAATGAGAGAGATGAGAACACTTTAAAGAATCAAAGGTGGTCAGTGGAGAAGGAAAAAAAAACACCCTCTCATAGATGAGTCACTGTTTTCAATGAGAAATATCCACTGAGAGCTAGGAGTTTCAAAAAAATTAAAAAGTTAATCATTCATGATGGAGAACAAAATATGTAAGCACCAGAAAGTTGTGTGAGATAAAACACCCAACTTTTATATATGTAAAAATTGGTTCCCTCACTCTTTAGAACATGAAAGGGACGGGCAAAATGTTTTTTCCTGTCACAGCTGTAAATTGCAAGGCAAATTTAGCCAGGTACGTAAAGCGCCTTCCTGGTGCCTGGGGACTGAGTGGCCAACTCTTGCTTCCTTGGGCCTGGATGAAGCCAAAGTGCCAGCAACTCCCCCACAACTGCTGCAGGAAAAGCCCTACAGCAGGGATTACTAGGCCGTGTTCAGTGGCCACTGCTAAGTAAGCAAGCCTTTGGAGGGTGTTTATCACACTGCAACCATGAAAAGAGGTCGGGTGTAAGGCTTGAGCACCCTGGTTACTAGCAGGACAGGAATGAGTGTGTAAGGGCAGTGTAACTTCATTGCAGGAAAAGGAATCGACAGGACAAGTTCATTTTTTACTTCCAGAAGTCGTGGCTTGTTTTGTTTATCTTGCACAAAACAAAGCATGTCTAAAAACAGAGCAACTGAAATAATAAATGGGTGAAAAGTGAAGCCAGCAATGAGTATTCAGAAAAGAACAAAAAGGGGATTGGTCAGCCTGTTTTGCAAGAACATGGCTATTCTGATAATTCATGTTCACAGGAAGATTTTTCCTGAGTTTGATAGTGCTCTCTTTTGAGCCATGGGTTTTTTTCAGATTTGATCAAGAAATTGAAGTTTAATGCAACTTTATAACTGAAGAGTTTAACACCCAAGATAGCTTCATTTCCAACTACCAAATTCAGAGTTCCAAGTACAGCAGATAAAGAGCTGGAAAAAAAAAATTCATCCATGACAAGTAAACAAAGTTTTCCAGCTTTTACTAATCTCTTAAAATAAAATTTAAAATGAAACAAAGGTTTGGCAAAATAAGGCGTCCTGGTTTTTTGCCTTACTATCCAGGCAACAAGTCAAGGAATAAAAATGCTGTTTACAGCAGACACGCAAGCTTACAAAAGAAATTAGTAAAGACACATTTTGGGGAAGTCACCTAAAATTCAGAACAAAGGTTGTAAGATTTTTAAATGGTATATTTCTGCACTTAACTGCTAATAAAAGTGGGTACTAATTGTTAGGCCCAAGAGTTATATGGGAGGGACAATTAACATGTTGTTCTGTTTTTGAAGTATCTGTCTGCATTAACATAGGGCATTGTAGTGCAGATTACATTGAAATGCTGACTACTCTGCTGTAATATTGCTAGGAGGAAAACACCCAGTCCTACAGCAAAGAACTGATGTTAGTTAACTTAGAAAAGGCAAGTATTGCTCTGGTTTTTATATTTTAGATGGCCTGCTTGATAAGTGAAGATATATATTAATTTCTCACAAGGATTTGACATTTCTTTCAACAAATAATGGTTTCCACTAGGAGTTTTTAACCTAAAACAAAGCAATTTTGTTGACAAACTAAACAAAAGTTGTGACATTAATGCCAATTTCTTCCTCCTAAATCTCTCAGGATACAGAAAAAAATTAAGTTTTAGGTTTAGAGAAAAATCGTATTCGTTGGTCAGGTTAGTTTTCTTTGCAGCAGTCAGCCTTAAAAGAAACCAGTTCTTCTGAGTTCATGAAAAAATATGTTTAGATCAATGTGTCAAGATCAATGAAGTCAGTATTTTCTATAGCCTTGCCATATTGCATTTTCAGCCTCACATTTTCATATCTAATTGTTTTTGTCCAAAGTGCCAAATGAAGAGAGAAAAAAGGAAAAAGAGATAGGTAATTGTCACAAGCAGAGCAAAAGAATCATGTTTGTTTGCAGATGCTAATCAGTTCCCCCTGTGTGTTTTCGTTTTCCCCTTCGTGGATGTGGGCAGAGTGGATAGAAACAACGAACAGCTTCTAACCCAAAAGCTCTGCTTCTTCCATCATTTCCCCTTCCCCTTTGTTCTCTCTTGCAAACAAAGCAGTTTCTCCTGCCGGGCTTCCCCTCAGCTTACCAGGTCTGGCTCTTTCTGCTCCCATTCCCCCACTGCCCCATGGCCCCTTCCCCCACCGCCTTGCCTGTCTCCTGCCTCTTCCCACTGATTTTCCATCCTCCCTCCCATCACTCCTGCCTCTTTGTTCCCACATGGCTCTGGAGATGTGCAGCAGGAGCTCAGATCTTTCTTTTTAATTATTTTTTTTTTCAGGGAGGAAACATGAAATATTTGAAGCCCCACTGACAAGAAGATAGCAAAGACGCAAGCATCATATGCCTTAAGAAAATGCTATCATAAAACACAGCCATGTTTTCCTTTAGAAGAAGATACACAAGTCCCAAAAAGGACTGTATGCCCCTTGCATGCAACTATGACAGATTGCTGTTCAAGTGATTTGTACAAAATGAAGAACTTCTCTTCACAACAAGTTTAACAACGTTTTAAGAAGCACCTTTATTCCTGTAAAGGAAAGTGAGGAGGGTGGGGTGAAGTTGCCTCAAAAGGTTTTCAGAAAGCTTTTACACATAAAAATAATAGGTATATTTTCAAATCTGTATACGGATGTTTAGCAAGGAACTACAGCTTTCTGTACTGGAGTACAGCAAGGCCTCAGGTGCACAGTCTTAACCTACCACCATGAAGGTGGTCTGGATAAGGGAGTTATAATCTCTGTAAAAAGGAAGTGAAAGCACTGCTATCATCATTTTCCCAGCTTTGGAAGGGCATATGCTATTTTTTTCATCAAAACCATAAAAACAACTTTCACCACCACCACATTTTGATTAGGAGCATAACTGCAAAAACAAGTTTAAGCAACCAAGAAAAAGTTTACAAAGTGATGTGTCTGTCCTTACCTCTTTAAAAATTTACTCTATCCCAGCCGAATCCTGGACATAGAGAAAGGCAGGATTGGAAATAATGTCCCTTTTATTTCTAATCAGGTTCTTCAAACAGTTTTTAAAATCCTGCCTGCTTCCAGGCTATACTTGAGATAATAATGTGTTACTTAAAACTGAGTTAATGGAACAAGCAGCAGTTGGACCCGTCCAGCTTAGACTGCATGGCACTGCTGAGAAAGCTGAAGGTGCCTAGAAATTTGTTATCCCTAATATCAAAGATCAAAAGGGTAAAGTGCTGCTCTGCAGCACAGCACATAAATTACTTTATAAGGGAATTCTCATGCATCCTGATGGATCTATGAGAACGGGCAGACACTAATAGGCAGTAAAATAATTTCTCTAGAAGTTCACTTCTGCTGTTTGTTTGCATACCTCTCTGGGACAGAAGTGAAATTTGCTGGTGTTTCCCCCTGAATACTCCTCCCATGCATTGAAAACAATGAAATTCTGTTTGAATTAGGACAACAGGAGAGGCAATTTAAAGGGGCACTAAAGATTCAGTCTCTTAATCACAACTGTGACAAAATGCTGTTATCCTTGCCGGCAATTCCCTGGCAATTTACAGTACACTAGTGTAGAAGGAGGAGACCTTGCACTGCAAAGAAACCTGACCAAATAACCAGATCTTCATCTACTGATTCCCCTTTCCTCGTACTAATTCACAAATCCTAGGGATCACCAGGTACTCTGCCATCCTGAAGCCATTCAGGAGCCATATTTTGACCCTGACATTGAATCTAAAGTTATTTAGAAACCGAAGTCAGTGCAGACGTTGGATTCTGAATAACCCATTTAATGAGGAGGGCATTTCAGTAGGACTGTGTGAATGCACACCAGCAGCCCCATTAGGCTGCAATAGCAGCTTAAGAGTTTTTACTATAGGGGCAACCTAAAACTGCTCTGGCTGAACTGTGGTTTCTGCTGCCCCCCAAAAGGGACTCCCTTCCTGCGTATAAAACAGAAATTAAATTGCTGGGCAGGTTTTCCCTGCAAGGTCCTGGAACCCTAGGTTGCCCCAAGTCTAGCAGTTGTTTGAGAGGATAAGAAAAGAAATACATAATTAGGAATTTGAAAAGGATCTGAGGGTTTTGAAAATGACATCCTAAAGCAAAGAAGACCTAAAGAAAAAGTTAGGATTTTTTCTTTTATGTCATTGCTGGGCTGATTTCCTGATGAACAATTGCTCAAATGTAAAAAAAAAGATTTGTTGGACTAACAATGATAGGTTAAATAGAGTCAAATAAAGGCATATTTTTATTATCTGCATATAACTGAAGGTAATTTAAAATATAAGAAGAAGCAGGTAGTGTAAAGGACAGCAAAATACCCCAAGGATCAATGTGGTCTTCAGGAGATTGTGATGTTTTTTAAAAAAATTGTTAATTGCTGGTATATCAGTAAGTGCCAAACCCAAATCATCGTTTCAAATTATGTTCCAAAGCAAAACACATAGAAATTGCCAACCTCTGTTAAGCACCATAAGTAAAACAGACTCCACATACTTGTGGGTGATTTTTGAATTATTGTAATTCTTATAACTCTCAGAGGTTGCATTGACTCTCAAGTGAATCTCTACTTTGTCATTACCACTGCTGTTTTCAGGCCTTGAATATTTGAATCTTAGCATTCTTCCTGTGAGATGCCTAAATAATGAGAAACTGCTAAAAAATTAAAATATTGGTTTTTAGCCTTTAATCTGTATACTTTTGTCAAGAGAAATACTATTAAACTACCATAGCTGTTCTTCAAGCAGGACTCTTGAGCCATCTATTCCCATGTTCCTTTAGGGTGAAAACATTCTCAAATACGTTTACCTATTTCTTTTGCTTCTCTCTTTATGACCAGTTGATGGGAAGAGGCAGAAGAAATGTTAAGTGTGATTAGTTTATTTTAAAGCATATTGCTAAGCCAGCATCTCTTTCCAGAACAGCATATTTCTGCTGACAGCCTTTTTACACAAGATCTTCAGCCAGTTCTCCATGAAAAGTTTCCAGCATCCTGTAAGAATAATTTCTTTTTCCTATGAAGTCTTCTAGAGTTGTGAATTTATGTAGAATGAAGAAAGTAATTTCAAAACAGATATGGAATGGACAATTGCTTTTCCCTTCCCGAGGTTGCCATGGGTTTTTCTTCCTGAAGGAGAGTCTCCCCTTCCAGCTGAGGACTTCCAGTGAAAGGAGTTTCTCTGGTGCTGTGCACAAAGCTCTGCAGCTGCGAGTGGAAGGGAGGATAGAGCTCTTGCAGCCACTTCAGGATTTCTACTTGGAAGCCTAGTAACAAAACACTGAAGTGAAAATAATTGGAAGTATTTGGGATTTAGTCTCAAAGTTTCTCAACTGAGGTATCTCAAAGATATCCATTGAAAACATCCTCCTATTACTGTTATCCTCCTATCCTACTGTTACTGTTTGGTGTTTCTGTTCAAATGATGTATTAGTTGGTCTGAAGCTGTTGAAACTTCTAATAGTTCATAGCATCCTTTATAAATCGTTTGTTTTCTGTAGAAGTTCATATTGCTTTGTTAACTCTGAGATAATTTATAGAAAATTTGGTCTTTTTTTAAAAAATATTTTAAAACTGTGGCTCTTGCCACAGTTCCTGAATCATACTTGAAGCTGAACCCAATTTTTTATGGAGAGAGACAAAAGTTATCTCCACAACCACTTTTAATATGTTACTTTCTGCTGATGTTTCTTTGAGTCAGAACATTGGCAATGTTAGGAAAACTAATTTTTTAGGAGAAAGACTCAAGGGTAAGATTTTATTTTACTTATTTATTCTGTGAAGCATGAAGCTTGGAACCACTAGTTGTCTTCTCTGTCCTTCATGACAGCTGGTTGATATCCATAAGCCTTCGTGGTACTATGCTTCCTCTTGGAATGAAATCTGGGATTCTGTGTATCTAGTTGGTTTTTTCTGTCTTCTTGTTTTTGGGGTTTTTTTTACTGTAATGTATCAAAACTTCTGTGGTGAAATTTAGGCATGAGAATCCAATTAAATAATTAAATTTCTGCTTAAAATTGCTTTATCCAGTGTCATTGAGCATAACACAAAGAGTTTGGTAAGTAAAGCTGAGAATATGAATTCTGTGTCTGAGGGCAGGTGGAAAATGGAGGTTATGGGGCCTGAAATATCCTAGTTTTCTACAGTTCTTGACTTTGGTAGGAATTGTAGGTATTTAGCACCCCTGATTAACAGGTAACTTATTTAGGTGTTTAATTGTAGGCACCCAGATACACTAAATTTTGAGCTGTTTTTCTTTCTTGAGTTTGGATATAAGTGAGGAGAAGGTGGCATTGTATATCGTGTAAGATGTAAAAGCATGAAGGGAGAGAATTGGTTTGAGGCTGCATATCAGGATATGTGTAGAAGGAATAGGATTCAAGCTAAACAGAGTAAAATGTGTGCCCCATATGAGAAAAAAGCTTGCTAACAAGATACATATGTCTATAAGAGTGTTTTCCAAGACAACCAAAGAAAATGTTAACATGCATTCAAAAGTAATCTGGAAAAAAAAAAAAAAAGAGACATTTGCTGGATTATGGACAGAAATGGTTTTCATCTCTGATATGGTCTCTGAATATTTGGTGTGAAACACGGTGATTTTGCTTGAAAATAGATGGGGCAGCCAAAAGCTTGTAGCCACTTGTGCCTTGCTGAGAGATCAGCTTCCATAAAACGGAGTTCCTTTAAAGAAGGTGCCATGCTGTCAGCACATCTGTCTCGAGAAAGGGAAGGAAGCACCGAAGGTGGAGGATTGCTGTTCATTAATTGCATCATATTGAGCTTCCAGGCAGACTTGAGATGGCCAAAAGGTGGAGATTTTTAGGTTTCTCCCCCCACTTTTCTATCTCCTCCCCCCTTCCCTAAAGAAATGTTTTGCCAAAACCTCCCTGTGGCAGAGCAAGGGTTGTAAAAGAAAAGCCAGGAATAAAGTAAGAATTTTGGAGACTTGGTTGATTCCAAGCCTTTCTTTTCTGAAAGGAAGGCTTGTAATGTGTACACTCTATCAAGTTACACTTCTTTTTCACTGTTGGGTGCAAATGCAAAATAAATTAAACATATAATCAGTAATAAAATAGGGTCACAAGTTGTTGCCCAGCCTTGTAAATCCAAGAGTCTTCAGCTTCCAGTCATTGATCTAAGAACAAAAATTGTAGGAACTGGGGACATATTCCTAATTTATTCGGTTTTATTCTTGTGTGGATTACTCATGGAAAAATTTCCTATGCTTTTAATAGAAATATTTCTGAGGTAAAATTTGTAGAAAGTAGCTGATACTTAAGAACTTTTTTAGCATTAAGAGTTCATTAATAAAATGAGTTTGTGGGTTTTGCAATTTCTTTATCAGAAATGTATACTTGACTTATTAACTTAATATTGTGCCAGTGCTGCACAGTGTAATCTTGTATTTCTAGATGTAAAATGGGGTGAAGACTTTTCAGTGCATCACAGCAGTTGCTTTTTGAATGGAAATATATTTACTACAAGTGTACACAACTTAATGTGTGAGACAAGACATCTGCCAAGGATAAAGTCTTGAATTAAATCCTATTTTTATCAAAGCTGTCAATGTGTTAAGACTTGAAGTGAAGTGTTTTCTGCCTAAAGAAAGGTGCCTTGAAGTTATTTTTCTGCTTCTTAGATTGAGCCTGTCCTTGACATCAGGACAGACAGAAACAGGAAATTAATTCTTGGGGATACATGGCATCTGCCACAAGATTCTTGAAGTGAAATGCACCTGAAACTGCTGACTTGGATGATATTGAAATCTTCCTTCTGGTTTCTTTAAAAAAATTTTTGCAAAGCCAGTGTTAAATGCAAATAACAAGCTGTCTAAGGATAAAATTGGAGAAGGCTTCAATTAATTGGTGCTTTTTACTAGTATAAAACAATGCATACAACATGATTGAGATTGGTTTTAATTTAATTGTTTTAAATCAGCTTGTTAAAAAAAAAGCTGAAGAAAGCAAATAAATATTTGCAAAATGTCTGCAAGTTTATTGATGTACTACATTAGGAAGGATGTAAGTGGAAAGTTTATTATTAAAAAGAGAAGCTCATGCTTCTGCAGTGTCCCCTACGCATTCCTGGCACTGCCTCCTGTGGCACAGGCAGCTGTGGTTACTGCATGATGTGGTCCCCACACATTTGTCACTTGCTCCTCATTCCTCATCTCTGTTGTATCTGCATGTGGTACTGACAGCACAGATTTCTAGATAAAAAGGTAGGGCTTACATGGTTCCTTTATACTTTGTGGACTGGTTTGGGGTTTTTTGTTGTTGTTGGGATTGGTTTTGGGTTTTTTGGTTTTTGGTTTTTTTGGTTTTTTTTTTTTTTTTGTTGTTGTTGGTTGGTTGGAGTTTTTTGAGTTTTTTGTTTGGTTGTTGTTTGCTTTTTTTGGTTTTTTCTTTGTTGTTGTTGTGTTGTTTGTTTTGGCTTTTAAAAACAAATTTAATGTGCAAAATGAACCAATGTCTGCAGCATGCTGGAACTAAATATACTAAAATGAGCAGCTTGATAAAAACACCAGTGCTCCAAGAACATCCAGCAGGAAAAATGCAACCTTGTTAGAAAATGAAACTGAATTTGCATTACCAGACATCAAAGGTTGTGAATTTTTGTTTTGACATGTAATTACTTTTCATCATGCATTATTAGCCTATTGGAAGCTTACTTGCATTACAAATGGTTCTAGAGAAAATAAGGCTGGGATATTAGCAATGAAAATTTCTGTGTAATATTTTCTCTCTGAAGGCTGCTAAAATGAGATCCTGAAGACTTGCCCGAAGTGAGACAGTGGGTCAGTAGAGCCCAGAATCAGCTCTCCTGGCATCCAGACTCTTGTGCTGTACATTACATCAACCATCTTCCCATATCTAAACCTGATGGGTGGCATAAGGCCAAAAGAAGTGGCCAAGACCCAATCAACCTTAGCTGAATTCAAACCCGGAAACCGTAAGAAACGTTTGTGTTTGTCAGGGCTTTATGGGCACGTTCAGTGCAGAAAGGCTGAATTTGGCAAAACATTCTACATTCCTCATGAAGCCACAAGCAGAGAGCCACAGGCATGTCTGTGTGCCCCAGAAGGTGCTCCCCAGGTTTGAGCCTGTGTGACAGGCAGAAGCTGGCATTAGTTTTGCCCATTGTCTCTCTGAGAAGACCAACAGGAGCTTCCTTAAGGAGCTGTGGTGTCAGCAGTTTCCCATTTCTCTGCAATTAGACTTTCCAATGAGTGCTGCCTCACTTATTTATTCCTCGTCCAGGTTTGAAGTCGTTGGTGTGACAGCCCCGTTCTTCTGCTCCGAGTGGTCCTTCTCCCACATATTTTTCTCTGAACAGACCTGTCCAGCATGGTGCACAACACAAATGCTGTGCACATAATGGGAAAAAGCTTTACGGGAAAATACGGTGGTGACTTGATCAGCTGGTGAATATTTCACTTTCTTAGAAGTAATAATATGAAAATAGTTGGATGTGGAGAAGACCTTGTTGGAGAAGTGAGTGTGGGTAAGATCAACAGTTAGGTATGGAGAACACGGATATGTCACATACAGCTTGGAAGAAATAAATTAATTGTGTTCAGAGCAGTGTAAAACAGGGTACAGTGGAGGGACCTAGAAAGTGGCTCAGTTGATGTAAGAGCATGCTACATGTGAGTTCAAATAATCCCCAGACTGAGTTAAGTTTCTGTCCTTTCCCCTGAATCTGCTGCACCAACATGATGAAAATAGCATCGGTTACACAAAACTGTTGGTGTTAGTCAGTGCAGGTTTTCTCAAACGAGATTTAAAAACCAGTTTTCTATCTGAGAGCTTCCTTGCTGATGAGAGGCAGAGAATTTGTTTTCAGTAACCTCTCATTGTTGAAGCTGTCCAAATGCTTTTATTTCATAGGGATGAGGGAGTTACCTACAGCAAGAAATCAGGAAATAATCTTGGTAGTAAAAAGTTCAGGAGGGGCTGTAAGCTTTGAGGCCACATTCAAGGCAATTACTAATTCCAAAGCACGTGATAATCTAGATTTAGACACAAATTGACAGATGAATACTAAGAATTTTATCCTTATTTATAAAATATAAAATAGTGCTCATTAACATTGTGTATCTGCCTTTCCTGTGGACCAGTGAGGAGAATGAAGAAAAGCACTTAGCAGTAAAGGAGGGGAAAAAAAACTCTTACAAAACAATGGAAAAGAGATCGATTTGGTTTTAAAAATTCTGCAGTTACAGATTAGGACTTATATCTCTTTATGTAGAGGTGTTAACATTGTCTAGCTATGAAGCACCTAGTTTGTCTTAAGCCTTACAGTAATCTTCATGAAATGTAAATTCAAAGCAAAGGAAAAATTATAGATTTCCAAATTCCTCATGTCTTTTATTGATGTTAAAAGAATTGTGAAAGAACGTTTGATTCTTAGCACTGCATACTTTTATAAAGAGAGGCATATGCTTAGGGCAAAGATGAATATTTCCAGTAAAAGTCTCTTTTGGTCATTGACATCAGCAAATCTGAGGACTTTTGTACTTAAGACCTGAACAGCAGCTTTTTAATTTCCCCCAACATATCTCAACAAGGAAAATTGAGTTTACATTAGTGCCCTTTGGGAACTGTATGGACTGAGGTATAAGAAAAGGTGGTGTTTGTGGCAGGGTCTCCCAACAGGATTCCTGCTAGGACATTTATGACAACACTAGTACTTTCTGTCATCAGATTTCTACAATCCCTGTTTGAAGCAGAATATGTCTTCAGTGTGGGGTTGGGTGGGGGTTTTTTGTTTGTTTGTTTTGTTGTTTTAGTTTTTGCTTGGTTGGAGTATTTTAAATTTATCCTTTAGGTCAGGACAATGCAGTAAACAGTATTTATTATTCTACTACTTCTCTTTGCATCCCCTGTAGTCCCTGTTGTGCCTGTCCTCTTTGCAGCTTTAAATGAAATGGCCTGTTAAGAGTGGTGAGTGGCTCTTGTTTGTGTCATCTCCTTGCTCCTTGCTAGTTCAGTCAGGAAAACCTGGTTTAAATAGCTCTTGTCATCTGAGCAATATTGATAAGATATTGAAAAAAGTATTCTAGGTCAAGATATTTAACTGTCATGTTTGCTGATTTCATCCATCTTTGAGCCAGACTCTCTCTTAAGGACTTTCATGGGAGTTTCAGTTTATTTTGTTGTTTTTCCCCAGTTGGTGCTGTCTAGTGCAGCAGGCACTGAAGTCACTGGAAGTTTGATCATTGACTTTCATGAGGGAAACCTCAGGATCTGAGCATTTGAGCTGGAGAGGGCACTTAGCAGTACTCAAGCAAAGATCTAAGTCAACGGGGAGTTTTGCCACCTTCCAAAAATGCAGGATGGCACTCTGCCTTTGCCTTGCCCTCCCAAATGCTAAAGGGGGAAAGCAAAACAAACCAAAATCAACATGCTGTGCTCTGCCCAGACTACTTGAAAAGAAAACGTTTCTCAAAAAGGTGTTTGCACCAAAACCTGTGGAGAAAATCAGTCCTATTAAATACTAGAAGTGAAGATCCCGAAACATACTTATTCCAGAGGCTTAATACCCATATTAATATGGACAAAACTACTACATGTTTTCAGAGGTTATCATGTCTTATGTAAGTATATGTTAGCACGCTGGAGTTACAAAATGGTGAGTTCTTATGAAGAGCTCTTCCAGCACAATCTTTAGGCTTTGTCTAAGTCTTATGTATAAGGAAAATTATATGCCAGGTTAAATAAGATCCAGAACCTTCCCAGGAAAATGGCTTTTACACCCACACCAATGCCTCAGCAGTAGTATCAGTAGGACATTCCTCCCCGGTGTACAGGAAAAAGCAGCTGACAAGTAGAGAGGCACATCTCAGTTACAGATATATAATGATAAATGTGTTCATTTTTCTTAAGTGGAAAAAGGGGAAAAAAACCTAGGTGGTTGGAAAGCAGGTGTTTGCTCTTCAGGGAATTAGAAGTGGGAAGTTTTGACCTTTGGAACGTGGGTTTCATCCCGGGCTCAGTGGGCGCTGGCCCAGCCCGGTGCTGCTGCCCGGCGTGGGGACAGGACGTGGCAGGGGGGTCAGCAGGGACGGGGATCCGGCACCCAGGGTGGTGTTAATCGCGTGTGTCCCCCCAGAACTGCAAGTCGAAAGATATTTAAACAAATACCTCCAATACTTAAACACGCTCTGACGTTTTCGCACGGCATCCCCAGGCGGTTAAAGCTGCATAGAGGCAGCTGGTACCCTGGGACCGCAGGGACGGGCTGGTTCCCGCTGGGAAGGTGTCTGGGGATCTGCCATGTCCCGGGGAATAAGGTAGGGAATGACGGACAGGCCTTCAGAACACGAAGTAACAGCTGGAGGCTACTACTCTTCCCATGCAAGAGGGAAAGTATTGCTATAAATCGGGAATCTTTATAGCTGTTGGGCTGGAGGAAGTTTTTTGGCTGTAAACTGTCATGCACTGCAGCTCCCGGTGAAAAGACTGTGGAAGTGGGGAGTCCTCTCTCCTGAGAACCAAAGTGCAATTAAGATCAGAAAGAGGGGGAAGGAAATAAGGAAATAAAATAAGACGACAGGAATCCAAGCCGAGGAAAAACTTTACTGTTTGGGTTTGTTGGTTCTTTTGGAGCAGTTGTTAGCTTGTTTTTATTTTTATGGGGTTTTTTGCACTCCAAAGACTATGTATCACTCCTGGAAACTTTTATTTTTTAAGTGTTAATTTCAAAATTGAAATCTGGAAAGACTCGGTTTTTTAAAGACCAGCTAAATTTGAGAGCATACATTATTTGTCTGGGATGAGCAGCTCACTCATTTGCTAAGTGTTAACTAAAACGTGAGCTATATCAAATCAAGTTGAACTTTAACTCTCCTCTCTTTGCCTAAAGAGAGAGATCAGTGCAAAAAATATTAACCATATAGGTAAGTGTCTGCTGCTGAAGGGTTTTCTATTCCTTGAGTGCATATATATAAAAGGCATTAGTTCTTCCTTGAACCATCCATCTGGAAGAATTAAATGGTGTTTTAAAAGCTCAGATCACCTAAACACAAATTTAGATAGTCTCTAATTATTTGATTTATACATTTTCAGGACGGTTCATACTCCACCGAAACGGCTCCGTCGCTTTCAATTCCGGCTGTTCCTGCTGCTTTCGGCTCTTGGACACGTTCATTGTCAGGTGGCGTCGAGCGGCGGAAAAGCTGAGGCAAGACAAGTCCCACCATCACCACCCCCACCACTCCACTGCTCTTGTCCCCTTCTCCCCCCCCCTTGCCCGTGGAGCGTACCCTAAAAGTGACGCGGCTTCTGCAAGGGATGAGAAGTCCCCTCTCTCCCTGTCACCTGCACGGAGCAGAGAACTCTCTGTGCGACTCCTTCCTCGGGGTTCGCCTCTCCTTGTACTCGGCTTTTTCAGGGTTAAGATGTTTGAAATGTCTCCTTCAAAGCACGAACCCGAAGCTGGGGCTGCCAGCCCCCCCGAGGGCCAGCGTGCCGTGCTCATGCGGGGTTTGAGTGTTCCTGGGTGGTTTTAGGTCGTGTTTGCTCGTTTTGAGCAGAGCACCTTCAGTGAAATAAACACCTGACAGCGAAAAGATCATCTCCAACTACGGCTAGCAGTGACCGCGTATCAACTTAGTAAACTTTGCCCGTGATTTATTTGCAAATGATGCTCTCTTCTTCCGAAGAGGAGAGGTAGGAGAGCACGAGGTAGGTGCTCAGGCAGAAACAGCTTTAAGAAACTTTAAAGCAAGAATTAATCTGAAGGGATAACATTTTTTCGCCTGTTTTTGAACAGTGGTTGAAGAGAGGTGGCTCGAGGAATTCGGCTTATCAGGTTGAAGGGGGAAAAAAACTCTGCGGAGTTATTAAGTTAATGATGTACGAGCCCGATGGTGCTGTGTAATGAAAATACAGCCCTAAGCCGCAGCTACCAAACCAGAAAGGACTGAATCACCGTCTGCATCCCGCAAAAGGGACCTTCAGCGTGCCTTCCCCTGGCAGCCCTGACTTCCAGCTCCTTCTGCTGCCAGGCAGCTTGACAGTGTACCCCGGGCACTTTCTCCTAAAATTTGAAAAATCCCGGCAGCGATGATGCGCGGTGTTTGGAGAAGAGGAGATGCCTATTTTAAAACAACTCTGATTTTTACACCGCTCCGCTTCTTTTTCCCTCTCCTTTGCTCCCGTTTAAAGAACTTGTTATTGTTTAAAGAGACCCCATTGAACTATTTCCTGCTCATTGTCACCTCTCTCCCCCTCGCCCTCTATCCAGGGATTCTCACGGAAAGGTAATAAACTTCCCTCACACCACAGACCGCCGCAGCCCCGGAGAATGCAAACTATTGCAACACCGGGAGTGCTTCAGAGCAGCCCTCTTTCCCCTCGTCCCGGCCCTTGTTTTTGTGTCAAATAACTTCAAAATAAATTCATCCCCCGTGAGGCTGAGCCTCCCTTCTTGCCCGCAGGAACTCGCGGGGGTTTCTCCTTCCTACACGAAACAAAGCCTTTAACTATCGATCTGGTTTTCAGAAGTTTGTTTTTATTTAGGTGGGATGGCGCGTAGGTATCGGTCTGATTTTTAAAAATTTATTTAGGTGGGATGGCTCGAAACCATCGCCGTCGAGCATCTCGGCAGCGACGGCAGTGCCCGTGCTGGTGCTACGAGGCCAACTCTGGCACTTTTCTCGCGGGTGGGCGCCGGGGCGCGCTGGCAGCCGGGGAGCCCGTGGCGGGGAGCGCCCGTGCAGTGCCGGGTTTGTGGTCAGCCGCCGCGCGGTGCGGTTTCAGCTCTTTGGCTGATTTTCCCGCAAGGTTCCTCGCTGCCAGCTGCACCCTTCCCTGCAGCAGAAGTTTCTGACAAGGGACAGGGGCAGGCGCGGGGGGAAGGGGCGTGCGGGCCGGCGTGCTGCTGCTGTCAGCTTGCGGCCGCCTGGAGAACAGGCTTTCCCGTTTTTTCCCCTAAATATGAATCCGCGGCGGGAGCGCCTCCCGTCCAGCGCTGCCCGCCTGGAAGCGGGCCGGGGGTCTCGCTGCGGCGGGAGGCGGGAGGGTGCCGCGCTGGCCGGTTGTGAGCCTGTTGCCGAGATGGGCCATTTCCTCCGCGGCTGCCGGAGCCCCGGCCCCGGCGGCTTTGATAGAGGTGCAAACATTTGGGGGCAGATTTACATAAAACAGCCGCGTTCAATCCCCGGGCCGCAATTAACATCACAGGCCCCCGCGGGCACGTTCTGATATGGCCGCGGGCGGCCAATGGGCAGCGCCGCCGCGCCGATCAGAGGCGCCGCCCGCCAATCAGCGCGGCCC
>VZRO01003721.1:361220-397413 GCA_013397915.1 Daphoenositta chrysoptera
CTGCTGGTGGAGGCAGGAGGAAGGCACCAATGCAGGCAGCATTTCCAAATGCCGAGGAAGGCTGGTGTGAGATGTCTCAGACGGACATCTCCCACCTGGGAGTGTGGCTCTGCTCTTTCCTTGCACCAGCTCCACCGTCACTCCTCGCCGCTCCCGGCTGTGCTGCACACCAGGCAAACACTGGGGCTACAGGCTACTGGGAGACATCCAAATGCTCAGAACTCTTAGGGGATCTATACTGTTTGCCATCTCAGTGGGTAGATGCTTATTACCTTTATTTTCCTTTGGGCAACAAATAATTGCTGGCTGTAAAAAATCTTTGTTAAACCCTCATCCCAATTGTGAAGAAATGTCTTGCTCTGCCTCCAAAAGCCATGTTAATACTCAATTCCAAGCAGGAGTAAAATGGGAAATTTGGCATTCCCATGCTTGTCTCCAGCCTGACTCTCCCCAATAGATGGCAATTAAATTTATGAGTAGAGATAATACACATTATGGTACTGTGTCACTCATGTAAATATAAATAAAGCAAAAAGTAATAAAAATGAAAAGTAAAAAAAAATTAACACCCTCCCAAATATATTTGAAGACAGGTATAAAGAAGACAGAAACGAAACGTGTAATTTTTTTTTTAAACCACACAGAGACTCATTCCAGAGGTTTATATCTGTGAAGAAAATAATATCTCCTTTAACGATTATGGCTTTAGCTGCTCCTGGATGTCTGAGCCTTTGGGAACTGAGGTAAAGAAAATGAGGGAGCCAGTCTGAGTGGTGCATGGTGCAGTTCCAGTATTTCTCATAACATCTAGTAGCACCTTACAGGCACAGTTATTTTTGACAATATAAAAAATTCTTTGAGAAAATAACTATCCAAACCCTGGTTCTCCCACTGTACCCACCAATGTGATCTTGAGGATCTGGAGACTGAGGGCTTTAAAGCTCAAGATTATATGGCTGGCTACAGCAGTTGCTTTTGTAAACAGAGAAGGCACAAGGCTTCTCAGGAATCTCCTCCTGGAGCTACCAGTGCTCTACCATTCACAGAATTTGTCCTTCTGTCCTTTGTGTTCATCTGCACCCCCTGCTCTCCTAAGTGGACACTGCTAGTTTTATTCCTGTCTTTGTTAGCTGAAGTGCTGGCTTGTGTTTATCATATTTATCATTTCTCAAGTCTACCTGCACTGCCAACAGGAGCAGGGGAGGTGCTGAAGCCCATTCCCAGTGATAGCTGCCCAGAGGTGGATGTTGGCTGGTCAGTGTGGAGCAAACAGCAGTCCACTGGGGCTGCCACATATTGCATACTTCCTGTATGATCACACAGCTCACTGCAATTCAAATTTCAAGCCAATTAAGGCTTCCCTCCTCCCCCATGCCCTTTTTTATTTTTTTTTTATCGGAATGGCACAGTTACCATAATATACTTCTGGTGCTACACTCCTGACATGTCTTGAGCCTTGTCTCCCAAGGCACCACCTGAGGTGATGGCACTGGTATGTCACCCTAGGACTCATAGGGATGACAGTCTGTACCTGCTGGGCAAGCAGCTTGAAGCTTTTTCTTGCTTTTCCCTCTCCTCTCCCAGTCTTGCAGCACTACAAAAGTAGGTTACTGTTTCTTGATGCTGGTAAACTAATTAATTGCTTCAGTAACTCCATCAATGCCAATAATTCCTCTGTGATATGCAATTACCAGACTTGTACCCGAGAGTTGGAAGGGGCTTCCTGCATCTAGTTCCTTAATTATAGAAAATCCCTTCACCAAGACCTTTTGGGAAAGCACTAGGGTTCAGCTTAGAAACAATGGGTGAGATTCTGGGGAGGTTTTTGTGTGTGCTTGTGCAACTGTGGCAAGTGGTGTTGCTTTCTTTGATTGCAGACTTTTGCAGGCCCCTTGCTTCTCATTGCTTAGGAGCTATCTTTTAATTGCCAGCTGAAATTTATCTGTAATAGTCTTATGACTATCTGATCTTGAGCCAAAACCTATTCCCAGCTTAAATGATTCTTCTCCCTTGGTAGTCTTTAAGCTGATATGTATTGTTAGAAAGTAATTTCTCAGCCTCTCTTTTGATAGGTTATAAAAATCCTCTCCTCTGGTAGCTTTCCCTGTCCTGCTGGCCCTCTGTCCTTGTCTGGTTCGATGAAAGGGAGAGATGGAGTGTCCATGATAAAAAGCATGGACTTGTAGAGGAGCCTGTGCAATGGCACACTGCTTCCCTATTTCCACTGGAATTAACTGTTTTGATAACTTCGAAAAACACATTTTCATTATCTAGAGTTACATCAGTGATTGATTGACTGGTCATGGTGACACACAACCTTCTTTAGCTGTTTTTTGCTGATGACCTCCCATCTTCTGTCAGAAAGTGTTATTAGTCTCTTGACTGTGACTTTGCCCTTGTCCCAGTCAGCTTTATGCCACTTCCATTGCTCCCCAGTTTTCTAGTTTGTCCTTTGAGATATCTCCCTTTCGCTCTGCATTAGTGACATCTCTTAACTCACCTCTCCAGATTTTGTCAATGATCTCTTGACTTTTGGACTTAGACATTAATGAAAGTGCTAAAGCTCGCATTAGCTTTTCTGCCTTTGCCACCTCATTATATCTTGTCTTCCTCAGTGAGAACAGAAGCAGGATAATGAATGCTTGTGGAAAAAAACCCTGTATTTGCCTTAATTTCCATCATGCTCTAGTGGTCCTGTGACCCCACTTCGCTCTTCCTTTCTTTGTGCACATGGACTGTGGGCATTCTGGTCCTTACTCTTGGCAGTGCCTGGGGTCTGGTTGGCAGCACTTGGGTTCTCTAAATATTTTTCAGTGACTTCTCTTTGCAGTCTCATCCAAGGCCTACCTTATGTCAGTCAGTACAGGAAAAGCTACACAGGCAACCTGGAAAAAACTCACTTGCTGAATGGGGAGATAACCAGAGAAGCCTGACAGGACACACGGAAAGGAAACCAGAACATTCAGCAGCTCATGGACAACATCTGCCTGTTTGTTCCTATTTGTGATCCCGGGTCCAAAAGTAGTTGTGCAGGGGCTGGTGTGCAGGCTGCAGAGCTCGTGGTCCATTACAAAAGGCCTTGTGGCCCTGCAGAAACTGGGCTGCCTCAGCCCACAGCGCTGGCACGCAGCTGGCACAGCCCCACCTCACTGCTGGCTGGCCCCTGTGGGCTCTGAGGGGGAGCAGGCAGGTGATGCTAGTTTGGGTGGGCACAGGTGGGGATTTTGGAAAAATCTAAGCCAGCTGTGTGGGAGGTTGATTCACCGGTGGGGGAGAAAGGGAATCGCAGATAAATTTGGGATGTGCAGGATAGTGGTGGGCCTGTCTTTTTTTCTTCAGGAACTGCCAGCCTGGAGCTTGCAGGTAAGGTGTGGAATGTCTCCTGGGCTGGGGTTGTGCTGTGGGGCTGATGGCACTGAGAGAAATGAGCTGCTGTGGTTTGGTGAGGTCTTCTTCAGTATGTTGTGCTGGAGCAGAACAGCTTCTTGACCATACTGCTGTGGTGGGGTGGCCCAGAGAGCTGGAATTGTGGTTCTGGGCACTGCCCTGTGGCATGGCCTCCACAGCAGCAGCTGGGCCCGGTGTAGTCTTGGTGATCACCAATGTACTCAACTCGTGATGGATTTTGCCAAGAGGGCTGCCTTTAGCTGCTGCAGGCCTCTCGTGCTGCCAGGGTGGCAGGGGTGATGCTGGCTGCTGCTTGGCCTGCCAGTGCTGAGGGGGAAAGGGCATCCCCCATGAAGGGGAGCTGGCTGGAACCTGGAGACTCTGCCAGCCTCCAGAAATACAGACTTGTCTCAGTGTCAGAAAACCCTGCTGCCTCCTAGAAAAGGAGGTTCCTCTAAGAGAAGCTGAAATTGGCTGGTAACTGATCTTGGTTTTATCTCGAATTTCATGAATTTCATGTTATTTTAAATTCGAGGTGGCTTCTGCTAGTTACCCTGCACAATCATTGGCACTGTTCTACAAAAGGTTTTGGCTTGTGGAGTTGGGTCCTGGGAACTGCACTAAATGTGTGAAACCTAATTCTTGATCTATCCTTCACCTTAATACAACATTTGTAATGGTAATTGCGAAACTTTAAAAATTCTGAGAACTTCCCACATGAAAGCTCTTGTTTCAATGCATTAGAAGTGGTGTCCCATGCTTATCCTGTGCCTGAATTACTGTCCAAAGGTGCATGGTCTGTGTGAGAGGTATTTATAATACCCGGATTACAGTCTGGGACAGTTACATGTTCTGGTTGTCCCACTCTTACTGGACGGCTCATGTAAGTTTCCATCATCTGTTCTTTGCTCAGTTGTAGGTTGACTATGGTGGGTGGGAGGGAAAGAGAAATTTCCACTCGCCCCAGCAGCAGGTTTATGCAGTTCCCATAGTTAATTTACATCTCTGCAAAATGAAATGCATTCTTGCTAGTGGTGCCTGTGGAAACTTCTGCCTTCTTCTTGTTTTTTGGTTTGTACAAACGCAAACTCTCAAAAGCACCCCAAAAAGTAGCTGCAGGCTGGATGTGTGCTTTTCTTATGCCCCTGGCAGCCAGAGAATCTGTCACCTTGTGGTGGTGCTTCAGCTGCTGTGCAGCTGCTGGCAGGATGCTTGCAGGGCAGGAGCTGGGGATCTGTGCAGAGGAAGGGGGAAATCCAGGCTTAGGGTGAGACATGTAGGTGGAAGGGGAGCACTGAGTCCGGAAACTTGAGAAAATGAGTCCTGTCTTGCATTTATGGAAATTTTCTTATCTCTCTGACTGGATTATTTGTAGTGAGTGTACTGATGTATTCTATAGAGAGATAAGAGAGGATTGCCATGCTGCCATTGGGGTTTTCACGTAGCCAGTAACATGAAATTAATGAGAGTAAGTGTGATTACCCTAAGCTGGAGTTATTTTTTTTAGCACACTAAAAATAACAAGCAACTGTATGCTAACTTAAATATAAGGTTAATGATGCCTTCCATTCCAGGATGAATAAAAAGAGATGAACTTTGGCAACTGGACATGAGCAGTTTCTCCTCTATGGTTTTTTTTTTTTTACTTACAAGCACATTTTTCTATGTAGGTGAGGAATGGTACTCATCTTGAAAGCACTTGCTTCTGCAAACCACAGAGCTGTTGTTGGGGCATGCCAGGGAATACTGCAAATAAGCTGACTGCTGAAAAATGGTGGCAATTAAACAGTCCTTGAAAAATTGCCTGTCAGAAGGCTGAATTTGTGTTTTTAAACTGACCAGTGAGAGCAAACAAAGCTAACTTTTAATTTTGACTTGCCTTGGTTAGTGAATAAATGGCAGCATTCCCTCAGCCTAATTTGTCAGTTTAAGGAATGCCTTTCTTTGTTGAATTTCTGCTGTTAGGTAATTAAATAAGGCAAACTTCATCTGCAGCTCTCAGAGAGCTCCAGAAGATGGGTTTCAGCAGATAGGTTCACCCCCTAACTTGGCTTTCTCTTTTTCCTTGTATAAATTTGCACTAGTGAAGCTTGGCTGATGACATGCACAAAGTCCATGTTTAGAAAGGCTGCCAGTATTGTCTGTTTTGCTTTGACAGACTCAGTATCAAATGGTTGTTACTTCAGTTTTATTCCACCTCTGTGTAATTGTGGTGGTCCCAATCAAGTTCAGGATTGAAATTTATCACTGAAATGTCGATTTTCATCCTGAAACTTGAATTTCTTAGTTGTGTGCAGTCTTTTTTTATGTACTTTTTTTTGTTGTTCATTTGCTTGTCTTTTAAGAAAAATTCAAAGGCCCTGACAGACACATTCCTCTCTGGTTTAATTTTTGTTCTGTCCCCTGGAATGGGTTCTGGTGTGCTGCTGCCAGTGAGATGTTTCCCATAAGCATATAGGTGTGTGCTGCCAGGCCCACCCTGTTGGCTCTGCTTGCAACCTCATCCGTGCTGCTTTCTGGTGCATTGCTACAGGGAAGTGATCTGGACCAAAATCAGCATTTGGAGAATGGACCTTGTGCAGGGACTTCCTTCTGTAGGCTCTATCACCTTGAAATGTTTGGAAACACTTTGCTTTCCCTGGTCTTGTGAACCTTCCCCTCTGTAGGGTTCAGGGTGCCACTGTTGGCACTTAGCAAGTATTTAGAGATAGAAAAATTAAGACAGCTCTGTGATTAGGCTTTAGAAAAGAGCACTGCAGGAAGCCCATCCTTGTGCTGCCACACCCAAGTGGGTGGTCAGGATGCAGCCCCAGCACTGTCCCCCCTTGGCTCTGTGCTGCAGATGTGGAACATGTGCTCCCTGAGGCATAGGAGCTGGAGTTCTGCTGGCTGCCAGGGGGGTCAGGGTCCTGAAGTGACCACCAAAACGTCTCTCTTATTTCTAGAACAAGATCAAGCAGGTCTTGCCTATGAAGAGCTGGTAGTTTCTGTTCTCAGACCTCTGTTACAGCACATTGGGGGTACTTCAATAAGGAAAAAATGCTTTGGTATATTTTGGATAGTATAAAACACTCTTGACTGATAACCCTGCTGAAACATCAGGCTTCCTCTTTGGGCTACTGCGCGTTTGAACATCTTTTTGCCTGCCTAATTGAAATTGTTTTGTTAGACCAAATAATCAAAAAAAAAAAAAAAAATCTAAAAAAGCACTAATTTTTTTATTTGCCCACTTGGATCCATTTTCAGAATTTCAAAGCAAGCAAGTACTTTATGACTCTCTAAAGTGCTTCTTTCCCTCCCCCTTAACCCGGTTCTGCTCTTGCCCTCCCCCATCCCATAGGATGCTTTCCAGCCTCTCGGGGAGGGAGGGAGGGACACCTCTCCCAGGGTAGGGCTGTACCAGAGGAAAAGGCTTCACTGCCGGTCTGTTATCTCCCTCTTGTGGACGGAGTTGTCTCTCCTTCCTACGAGCAGGTGAGGTTGCAGTAGGATGTGCGGTTTGGCACAGCCCTCAACTGTAGATTAATTGCTAGGCAAGCATGTTGTGTACTAATTACTAAAGCACACTGGGTTTCCCTTCTCTGAGGGTGTAGCTTTGTAGTGTGAACCAACCTCAAATCGGCCCTGTGAATAAATGCTGCTGCAAAAGAAACCATTGTTATATTTACATTTGACAACGCAGAGCTCAAGTTTTTTCGAGCTGCCTATCACATTTTGGCTGTCACTTGCTCCTTTTCTCTGTTGCTAATAAATTGTATTTTATCAACTGAAATACTACTGATTCTTAGAGTGCTGTGGAAGTTTTGGGTAATTTAACAAAGAGGAAAACTAAACCTTTAAGTTTAAAGTTTTAAAATGCATATCTGAAAGCTACAAGAGCAGTAACTTCAGATTTGCCTGTATTATAGTCACTATTTTTTGTGCTGTCTTTCATATGATCAATTCCAAGAAATCCATCCCTTACTTGTATACCTGCTCTGCCTCTGAGGCAGCATGGCCAGAACTGCCTTGCTGAAAGTCTTGTCCCTTCTACCTTTGCTTTAATGGTATCTGTGGATGATTTTCTTGACCATTTTAAATCTCTCTTGATTGGAGTTTTGAAGAGAAGAGCTGAGCCAAGGACAGGTGATGGCATTTTGCTGGGTAGGGTTTCATATATGTAGTCAAGGATGGGCAAATCTTGCACTGGTTAACTGTTGAGATTTGTTCTCATATCTCTGAATAAGTCTGTAAACGAGCACAAACTTTTCCACTTTAGGCAATTTACTTTAAATCAAATGCACTTAAAATGTGTCTTCTTTCTTTTGTATTTCTTGGCCTGCCTGGAATGCAAAAAGCCATGGGAGAGGAGGCTGTGAACCCCTCCTTTGGACTGGGGCTCTCTGGTCTGGCACTGACCGTGGCAAGGGCTTTCCCTCTGGGGATATTCAGTGCTACCAAGAGGCTTTTCTAGTTTGGAAAGAAGCATCCTAGAAATTTTATATAAGAAAAACCATAATTAAAAATCAAACTAACAAACAAGCCTATAGGCATGGGGAGGGCAGTGTGATGGAAGAGAAGAGAGCAGCCCTCAGTGAGCTCAGGTCTTTGTACTGCTCTGGCTGGTTTGTTTTTCCCCTTAGAGCTAAGAACCCTTCTCTTGCAGAAGGCAAATGCACTCTCTTGGAGCGACATTACACTGAGACATGAAGCCAGGAGGCAGAGATGAGTCATTGCAGGTACAATGTCCATGGTACAGTACAGTTTTCTATCTTGTTACCTCTCTCTGAGAGTGTATGAGGCTTCTTGCTGGCCGTGACAGCAATGTTTGTGAGTGATATAGGAGTAAGGGGACTCATGAGCTGCTCTTAGAAAATACTCCACATAGAATTTGACCCTTAAAGGCCCTTGTGAGTGTGTTCATTGTTCACTGCATATTTATGCATGTTTTATCTCTGTTTTGGTAGAGGGAAATACACCAGTTTACACTCAGTGCTAACACTGTATAAAAGTATTCTTAAGCTAAGCTCACTGTTTTAAAAAGTACAGATAGCTAACCAGCTAAGTAAGATCAGACACACTCATTAAAATGCTTGTCTAATAATTTAGAGCCTTGTGTTGGATCAGTACATGGTCAATTTAAAAGCTGCTTCTCTTGGAACTGGCTCAGGTTTTCCAAAGGAGCACCTTGACAGAGGAGTAAATCTTTTGGGGAGTCTGGAATCTGACTATGTAATCTAATGTTATCTTTGTTGTTGCTTTTATTTACTATTTGCAGAAGGCATAGCTGCTTTACTGTAAAAACCTGCCATAGGTAGAAATTTGTGACCTAGGATAAATGAAAGATTATTTGAGCTAAAACGTATTAGCAGGTGTTTGGTGGTCAGGCGATGAATGCACTCACAAAATCTGTCTCGATATTGTTCCCTCCGTTTGTGACAATTCCTTTAAACCCAAAGCGGATATTGTCACACCCAGCGGTGCGTTCTGATTCATGCCTTCACTGCAGTGTGATCTGCTGCTATGCCCAGGGTGTTTCTCCAGCTTTCTGGGCATTAGCTGTTGCCTGCTCTCAAAGCTTCTTGGGAATAGACCCTCAGCCCTTGGCGCTGGTTTTTAGATGGGAAGAGATCGGGTCGTGGATCGGTGCTGTGCGAGACCCACAGCAGGCTCCGGCTTACAATCGGGTCCTTTACTGTCACACTGACCTCCTGGGAGGAGAAAAGGACATTGGGGATAAACTCCTGACGTCTGTCTAGGGGGTCAGGCTGCCCAGACACGCTGACATCTGCCTGCTCGGGGTATTCGGTGCTCCCCGGGGCTGGGTGGATGCTCTGCAGTGCTGTGCCACCGGCTCAGCCTCGCACACTTACCCGGGTGCCCCTGGGCTGTGGGATCTGAGGTGGAGCAGCCTGAAGTTCAGCATAACCACCTGGCCGAAGCAAGCACGTGGTGATGCCTCCTGGTGTGGGACGCGCTCCGTGCTGGTGTGACCTGGCCAGGTTGGCTGGTCTTGCACTGGGGGGTGTGAGTGGCAGCCTGCCCAGAGAGCTGCTGGTTCCAGCCTCTGCAGGGAGCCAGGCAAAATCAGCTTTGTATGTTCTTGCTCCCCTGCACAAGCTGTTAAGGATATGTGGTTTTTTTAATTAACAAAGAAACTTCCTCTTCTCCATCTAATGAGTACTATGGCTTTTTCTTTTCCTTGCTTTGTCCCCCATGTCCTTCTAATGCTTCCTCTCAGTACAGGTTCCATGTACTACTGACGGGGAGCTCTTAAACTCTGTTCCAGGGAGGAGAGTTGTTCATGGAAATAGACAACTAAACCCTTTTTCCTGGAAAACGAGGCTGGGGTTTTGAAACAAAACCAATTTATTCAGCAATCCTTTTGTCATAATTCCCTGGCCAGGCTCTGCCTTCAGAGCTGAGGGAAGAGTGGCACAGGCCAGAGCAAGGTACATGAAGGTAGAATATTTCTGAAGAGAGACTTGTTTGTGTTCACAGTGAGTGATCATGTATTGTTCTTGTCCTTCGTGTTTTCTTTTAGGGACAGGCAGATATTTTTGTGAATAATAGCCTCTCCTTCTACAGCTTTGACTCACAATGTCTGAGTTTCCTCCCCTGAGTTTCCTCAAGGAGCTGTTTCAGCCACAGATGCTTTACATATGCAGGAAAAGCATGTGTTAGGAATGGAGAACCATAGCTTTCAAAAACTTTATTGCCTTTCTATTGTCAGTGCTGCTTATGAATTTATTGTTTCTCATATGACAGAGAGGGTGTAAAACTTTGAAAAAGATGAGTTTTCAAAATCAGTAAATCAGTTACTATAAGAAACATATATATTTAACAGCAAGATCAAAGAACAAAAAACATCCCTCAAGCACACTCCTCCTTTCTCTTCTCCATCAAGCCCTGAGGTTCCAGCCATCCAGCACAACCTTTCCCAAATGTTCATTCTTGCTTGCTGAGGAAACAGCACCGGTGGGGCTGTACTGGCTGTGTGTCAGTATAAATCAGTATTATCCCAAAACTTTTTGAACCTATTGCTCAGTTTGTTGCATATGAGCAGGAAGCCAGAGATACCCCAAAGCTATGGAAGAAACTGAACCTTGAGGAACTATCTCCCTGGAAAGAAGACCTGGAGCAGGTCTCCTTGGCTAGAGGCTGCTGCATGCCTGCATCATCCCACCCTGCCCGACCCTGTGTGTGCAGAGCAGGCACCTTAGGGTGTGTTGGGGCACGTAAGTGAGGGCATCTGGTGTGATGGGAGGGTGCAGGGGCGTGGGCTTGGGGGGCTCTCTGAAACTGGGCTGGCTTAGTTCTGTTGGGCAGGGAAAAGGCAACTGTGACTGTGCTGTGGGAAATACCTCCACAAGAAGACAAGCACAGAGAATTCTCTGGCAAGCACAGAGAATGTGTGGTTCTAACTGTTGGCAAAAGGGCACAGACTTCACCAAAGTCCAAGTAAATGGAAAAATCTAAGATCACAGAGCTAAGACTTGTTTGTTTGGTTTTTTTTTAGCAAGAGTGTTACTAAGGCAAGGTTACCTTCTCCTTTCTTCTTCACAAAGATTTCACCTTGATATTTAATCTTTCCCAATAAAACTGTAATTGTCTTATACAGCTTGAAGAAAATGCTGATCACCCACTTGCCCATGAGTTTCAGGGGCTACTGCAGCTCCTGAGAATATTTATCCCATCACTTTTTGTTGGGACTGTTAAAATTCAGAGGTGTCCCAGATGAGGACAATGTAAGCTACTCTTTGAGCCTTTCCATGACATTAATAATAATCAACAGACACTAGGAAAGAGTCTCAGGGAGAGAAATTTCTTCTGGAAGAAGCTCTTCAATTTAAGCACTCATGAAAGATTCACAATGTCCCTCTGCCCTGCTTCCTGCATCACTCTGAAGCTTCTGCCTGTGACCTTTCCTAGGCCATTCAGTGCTTTGTTAAGGGCATGGGGATGGACGTATAATACCTTTTCATTGTCTATATAGTACTTTCTTCTTGATGAGCGTTCTGAAGTTGTACAGTAATTTAACTTAAAAGTTACTGATGCTTTTCAACTTCAGGTAAATAGTTGTTCATGTGGGTCAGACTGAGAGGATGGAAGCTGGAGTCAATAATGGGATAGGAATTAACTGACAAATTAGCTTTTGTTTGCTTGTGTGGGGAGTGATGTTTTGTCAAACCAGAGGTGTGGCAGAAGGGCAGGTAATGCCCTGGGAGTGGGGTGGTGCAGCTGCAGTGTCCATGGGGAGAGCTGCCTGGGAGGATGCTCCTGTGCTGGGAGCTCCTGACCACAGCACAGCCAAGCCCCGTTCCAAGGCTCCTAGTTTAGACACAGCTGCTAAATTATGGATGGAAAAGCTCAAAATAAAATATTTCGTGGGTAGTCTTTGCAGCAGTTTTACTTGGTTTGGATTCTTCCTTCCATAGGGAACTCTTATATTCCACAACAGAACAAAAATGTAAGTTCACGAAAACAGTTCCCCAAACAAAAGAGCAAATATCCTGGCTGTTTAATGCAATGGGGCCTCTGTCTGAAGAAAATGCTAGAAAATAAAATGTATTTCTTCCACAGTAGTGGAAGAAAGAATTAATTTTAATTTTATTAATACAGATATCATATAAAAGTTAATGAAAACTGCTTTGACTGGGCAAGGAGGGCTGTGTATCAGCAGAGGTAATCCCTTAGTAACCAGACCCATTACTGTGACAGGCAGTCACTGTAGCTGTTGATCTGAGTAAATATAGCATCCAATAACCAGATTGTCTCCATGCAGAAGCCATACACGTAAATTGCCAAGGATATGTGTTTAACAGTACAATAGCCTGCATAATTCAGACTACTCTGTAACTGATTCTTCTGGATTCTGGTAAGGAGTCACTAAAGTAACTAAAAACAACACCCAGCTACAATGAGAGGCTCAACATAAAATTCAAAGTGTTCAGTATGTCACAAGGTACTGCTGTCTTCTGTATGAGATTGTGTCCATGCTTTTGCATAAGCACTGACTTTGCTGTAAGCAGCCTGGGATGCTGCAGAGGCTGCAGTAAAAGACTTGGAAATAAGAATATGTGGAATGGCAACTTCAGTTTAACTGCTTTTAGTTGAACCATATTCAAAGGATCTACATGTGGTAGGTAATGGATCCCAGTATGTGCAAGGGTCATGTTCTGAGAGCAAGAATGTCATTCTCCTGTGAAAATAAAATCTGGTTTCTTGCTGTCCACCCGATCAGATGTGGGTTTGTACTTGTTTAAGCAAATCCTCCAGGAAGTTCAAAGCTGGAGCTCAGCCAGCCTGTGATTTCAAGGAAGATAAATTCATGAGAATATTCCAAGAACAGAAATGGGAATTTGGGTATAGCAATACAGTTGCTAGGTAGGTTTTTGAACGTGTCTTAAAGTAAATGTTATTTAACACCCAGTATTCAGTGTTGAAACAGAAGATTTTGCAAGAAGATTTTTGGAAAAATCTGAGAATAAATTCAGATGCAGCTTGCATTTCTGCTATGATATGCATGGGGATATGCATGGCTGTGATTTCAGCCATGATCAAGTGATTATTCAGCTTCACCTATTGCAAGCTATTTATCAGCCAACCAAATGCTGTGATAGTAGCTTCAGAAATACTTTAGATTATTCACCTGAACAAAATGTCCCTTTTTTTTTTTTTAAGGGATGAAGAGAAAGCTAATATTTTGGTAGTAATAGCAAACAACTGGAAGCAAGCATTGTTTTAATCCACAGTGAGGCAGTCATGGTTTACCAAGTATGTCTTGTTTTAATCCATTTAAGATGTATACAGGGATGAAATGGAAATTTTGCAACATACATCACTGTTCCAGGGAGAATTGTTTTGAAACTTTTTCACAAGTGTAACTTACATCTGTTTAGTAGTATTGAGTGTAGGTTTCTGTCCATTTTATTAGGGAAGTTTGTTAACCACATTATTTTCCTCTATTAATTGTGGGGAAATACTGATTTTGTACCTTGTTAGTGAATTCCTACTTACAGTAGGTTTTCATTTGAAAATATGGGGCATAAAGAAATGCTTTATTGAGGTGCTGGGCACTGCAGAGCTCTGCTTTCTGGGGGTGTATGGCAACAGAGTGTGTTGCTTTGAAGTAGGTCTTTAAAGGTTGTAAAGGAGAAAGCTCTTGGCACAGTTGCAGAACAGCCGGTGTGGAAGTCATGTGTGGTTTTCAGTATTCCATAGCACAGGACAAGGTTTTAGGAAAAAGATGTAATGATCTTTAGTGGGGAGACTTAGAGGGAACAGGCACAATGTTTCTGCAGGTTAACTTTGATCTTTTGGTAGCAAGTCAATATTAACATCCTACTTGAATAGAAACATTAATAGGAGAAGCTGCATGTGCCTCTCAGAAGACTGGGGATAGAAGGAACTTTTCAATTTTCTTTCATCTAAAATTTCTGGCTAAGTAATAGCAAGGCATCCTGACTTTGCTACTTGCTGCAGTTTAATTTTGTCAGGAAACAGGGGTCTGTTACTTGGTGAAAACTCACAAAGCATCCTTTAGCACTATGCCTTGTTCACATTAGGCTTTGTCTTTATTTCCTCATGCCAGCACATATTAAAACTTGCCTGGGTTTACTGCTGCAAAGAGACTCTTCTGTTATACAGCCCTGGCTCAAGTGTGAGTGTTTGGGGTGTTGATATCTGTCTTGCTTCACTCTCAGTTGCATTTTAGTGCTGTGGTTGGACTTTCTCCAATAATTCAACTATCCATATTTTAAGAGTGGACATTCAAATATGTGCAAGCTGGAAATAATTGTTGAAATGTTTTTTTCAGTGAAAAAGAAATGGATGCATCCAAGGTTATTTGCTTGCAAACAAATTGCAGCATTCGAGTGGACGGTTTCAAAACTACCAGCCTGTATTACATATTAATATGAACAGTTTTAACCTGGTTGAGTATGAACTAAGTCAGATTGTTTCCTTGTATTAAAAATATACATGGCATGAGATAGATGTATTTTCATGAGACCATATGTCTGATTGCTTCCTGCTTCCAAGTTGTAGTCTGTTTATGCTCCAGCACCTCACTGAGAAGTGTGCAGTTGCCCTCCGTGCCCATGTTGTGTTGCCTTCAAATAACAGTGTTTCTGGGCAAGCAAAATTTCCCTGGCACCATGCACAATATAGAGTTGAGTTCTTCTATTGCCAGCTTTTTGGAGGAGAGACCTGTTCCTTCTATTTATATCCAAGGCATCTGTTAACATAAAGTGTCTGCTAAATTAGTGCGTTTTACAGGAGGACCTGGTTATTCTGATTGAGACCTGGGACCTTGAGATGTTGTGCAAACAACACGAGCTGGTCCCTGTACCAAGTATTTGTAATCAAATATTAGAGAGATAGAGCAAGTTAGGAGGATATCCACTCACCAGTGGGATTAATTTATTGATGGAATACAAGAAAAAAAGTCCTCAAAACTACATAATTTAACAGTGTTTGGCATAAAGAACCATGCTAAAGAATCTGCATTTCTGGCTATAAAATTAGTTCTGTGATTGAAAGTACTACAGTGCTGTGTCTTGTGAAACATATCTGTTTTATTAATACCTCATTCTAATAAAGTAGAAAGCACTGAAAACTGTCAGAGGGTCAGATGAGCTGGATAGTTGTCATATGGTTTATTGGTATTTACTCACTTGACTCTGACATAGTATACTGCTAATTGGCAGGCAGGCAAATGAATTGGCAATAACTCTTTCTGCAATGTTCTTGACAGCATGCAAGGGGATAGGAGAGGGAAGGAGAAGCTGTAATAATGTCTTGCCTAGGGGGAAAATAACAGGACAGAAATCTGAGCTGAAAGAATTAAAGGAAACTTCAGAGGAGGAAAAGCTATGTGTGGGGAAATTTCCATTGCACTGAGAGCAGCTTGAGAGAAGGAATTGGAAACGACCTTCTCCATTCCCCAACACACTGAGTTTTATAATATCTTGTGTGGGGATCTCTCATGGAAAACAGTGAGGAGTTCTCTGCATGAAAAAAATGGCTCTGAGCCTGGGGCTACAACTAGTCCAAGTTAAAAACAATAAGGGTTTGTTTGATTTTTGAGTTTTATGTTGTCCTCAGGGTTGTCGCAGATCCATGCCTGCTTTGTCTTTTTCTTACACTTGGATTAATGTGCAGCATGAAGAGTCCTCTGAGCTAACATGGTAGAAGACAGTCAGGCTCTCTTTCATGCCTTTTAATTATGCTGCTTTTGGGTTTTGAGGTACATCCTTCAGTAATCACACTAAAATCAAAGGTGAAATTTGATAGTTCTGTAGGAATGCAGCCTTAGACTCAGGATACAAATTGTTACTTAAATTTGAAAACTGAGAACCAGCTGCATTTGGTAGTTGTCTCAATGTATGTTTCTCAATATCTTACTGAGATTTGGAGCATGGAGAGACTTAACATGAATGCAGTTGGTGCCCAATGGGACACTCAGTCACTTCAGTGCTGAAGAGGAGGTTTAATGGAACCCAGCCTTCTTTCCTGGAAAGAAAAGCAAAGAAAAACAAGTTCTGCTGGTGATACTGACTGCTTTAAGACAGAAAAGAGCATAAAGGAAGAAACTAGATACTTCACTGTGGGTAAAGTAATTAAAAAACCCCCAAACAAATCAAAACAAAAAACCGAACAGAGAAACACAAGAAGGTTTTTAGGGGCTTTCCAGGAATTTCAGTCAACAACCAGAAATGCAGATGTATAAAAGCACTGGATTCATGTGCTAAAGAAAATATTTTTTAAGGAACAAGAGGGAAAATGGTGGTTCAAATTGGTCTCCTCAAATCATTAAATGCTTCACTTCTGGTTCCAGCATTTGAATATGACTGCCAAAACCTTGTGATGTCTGTTCATTAGGATGGTTGCCACTGCTCTTGTTCATTCTCTTGTTCATCCCCCTTTATTTCAGAGAGGAAAAAAAGTAGCTGTTTCGTTAGTGAAACTTGATGTATTCTTTTGGGAAGCAGTAAGGAGAGATTGGATGGAGGGTAGGATGGGGGGTGACTGCTGTATTTACTGCCTCAGACACTACTGCTTGCTTATTTCATGACTAACAGACTTCCAGAAGGGAAGCAGGGCTTAAGGAAAGAAATAACTTTTCACAGACATAACAGGCCCCAGAAGATTACCCTGAGTTACTTTATATTTGATTAAACTCATGCCAGGATATTGCTTTCAGATACTCTGTTCAAGAGGAAAGAGGTTTTAAAAGTATAAGGAATTTGGGTCACAAATTAACATTTTTTTTTTCTGCTGTTCTCCTTCCTCTCTGGTTAATAAACTGTAGCATGATTTGGAGAACTCATCATGTACAAGAACTGCAGAAATAGCCCATATTACAATCTGGTGACTCTTTCATGCAAAACACACTGTTTGCAATATTCTTGCTGCTTTATCTCAGTCACCAGCTGTGTAACCTCTGTGAGAGAGACTCTTACTGAACAAAACTCTACAGGTGATGTGCTTATTTCCACTGCTGTTATTCCCTGATTTTTCCCACTATGAACATCACTAAAATAGATATCTACATAATGTTGGCTTCCATTTTAAGTCTCAATAACATAAACACAAAGAAATCTATTTTATTGCAGTGTTCTAGTATCTTTGTAAAAAGCTATAATAGGAAAACGCTTGTGATATGACATGAATTCACCCAATATATCTTTTTTTCAGGTATTTTGTTCTCCCAATACCTCTCCAGAATAACTGGACAAGAATAGGCTGGGTGAGTCCAGCTGAGGTTAAAGTGGAGACTTGTGGCAGAACATAAACTAAGCTCAGGTCTCTCATAACAGAAGAAAATACATTTTTTTTCCCTAGATTTAAAAAAAAAGTTTCAGAATTGCTTCTTATCTTTAAAAGGTGCATCTTGGATTGTTTCCATTAAGCAAAAGCACGAGCTGGTGTTAGTGTGGGAGGAATTGTAAGAAAAGGAAGAAACAAAAGCCATTTTTCACAATCCCTGGAAAGATTTCAAAAAAAAAGTATTAATGCACTAGGGGGAAAAGTATGAAGAAAGCACACACAGCTGCTATCAAGAAAATTATGCAGGGCTGATCAGATGACAAAAATGTTGGAATATGCTTCAGGGACTATAACAGCATAGCTAAAGGAAATCTGGTAGAAGTTCCATAAGTAAGCTGGAGATTTTGTTGATGAAAAACTGTTCTGCTGAAGCACTTTTAGTTATAAAATAATGTTTAAGATCTCCCTACTGCTGCATCCTTACCTAGGGAAGTTCTTACCGGAATTTAAGTGAGTTTCTAGAATGAGAGAAAACTGTAAGTAACACTAATGTTTGCGTATTCTGGCGTACAATTTTGGTACCCATTTATGGGCGGAATCTCCAGATTCTGGGAATCTGGGAAATTCAAGTCCTGCCATACTGACATGCAGCCAAGGGCTTTGTCCTTTGCAGAAGAAGGCCCTTCTACACATCTGCTGAGCAAAGGGAAGGGCTGTGGAAAGCATGGCTTATCTGTGCACATATGGCTGACTGTCTCCTGGAAATGTGAGCGGCCCTTCAGGGCTGGGGCTGCAGTGAGCTGGGATGTGCAGGCCCTGGCAGCCCTGCAGCAGTGTCCTGGGAGGGAATTTCCATGTTTCTCCAGGGATAATGTGTTTTCTGCAGTGTTGTTGTGCCCAGCTTCCAATGCCCTTCTAATACTCACCTTCCCAGTGCTGTGGCCCAAAGGAGGAATGGACAGGATTTCTTTTATCAGATACAAACTTCGACTTGTTGAATTAGCTTATCTAAAAATTCAGAAGTCAGGAGGCAGTGGGCACAAACCAAAATCCAAAGTATTCAATTTAAACATAATACAAGTGCTTTTTACGTGAAAATGGTCAAGCAGTGGAACAGGTTGCCCAGACAGGCTGTAGAGTCTCCAGCTTTAGGATTATTCAAAACCAGACCTGACCAATCTGCTGTAGCTGATCTTTTTTTGAGGAGAGTGTTGGACTAGATGATTTCCAGAAGTTACTTCCTAATGCAGCAATTCTGTGGGTTTTTTGGGGAAAGTAGGATAGAGCCTAAGCACTTAGCATCTTATTTGTCCATTGAATAACCACTCCTAGTGATATTTCATTGTGTCAGTAAGTGGAAATAAATAGGAATATCTGTTGGCCGATTTTCAAGTGACTATATGTTGAAGTTAACAGAAACATATCTGTGCCTTAAAGTCTCCCTCACCAGTGACAGATTCTGCCAAGTCAGTTTACAGGAAATTTAGAAGTGCCATTAATTCAAGATTCTTGGAGTAAGTATTCTGACATCAGAAGCAGGCTTTCAGCTAACTAATCATCTCAATCAAAGACAGCAAGCTAGACAGTCCACTCATTAGCTGCCTTGCTAGAGATGTGTAAAACCAAGTTCCTGTTTGGTCCAAAGGCTGTGCATGTAAAGCTGGATGTGCAAATACACACCCGTGTAGCTAAGTGTGGGGAACTGGGTGCCTTGTGACAACCTGGGGGCCTTTATGATCAGAGTGGAGGTACTGTTTGTGACTGAGAACTCCTGAGCTGTTGGCTCTCCTCACTGTGCTCAGAGCACACACAAACCACACAGCTGCCCGTGCTATGCTCATTCAAAATAACAGAGGGGGAAGCGAGGTTCACCTCCTGCATGGGGACTTGGCAGCTACTTGCAACCCCACCCTAGGAAGTGATAGCTGGTTCAGCTATTTCTGCAGTCTATCTCTTTCCAGCCACATCCCTAATTCACAAACTGGGAAGCTGTCCAGGCTGGACCTGGACTCTGGCCTAGTTTGCTGCAAGGAAGTGATGAGATCAAATTATGGCCAAGTAAAGGCAGCACAATCAAAGATTGTACAGGTTTTGAGAACAGTAGGAAAGTGTTTCAGGTTTTGCCCAGGAAGCCATAGGCTATGGTTTTGGTGCCTTGAGGCAGAAGAAGCTTTGATAGCAGTGAGAGAAGCTCATCTTTCTCCTCCATTCTCTTGTCTGGTGACAAATGCAACCCATATGGCATTGAGCTCTGCAATTTCCACTCATTGTCACAGCAGTGATGGTCATAAGCCATCTTGTATCAGCAGTCACCTGTTTATCACTTTGTTAGAACAAACAGATGTCAGCCTGATGTTTCTGCTGCACACATGGGCAATGAAATAATTAAGACTGTCATAATAGCAATGACCAGCAACCCTACAGCCACGTGAAAACATAGGGAGCCAGGTCTCACTATACTGAACTATTCTCCTTGGCTGTAGTTTTGGTCTGACATTGACTTTCAGCTGGTTTTTGGTGGTTTATCTGTCACAGAAATAGAAGCTGCATATTCTTTGTGTAGATTATTAACATCAGAGTATGGATTTCGTGTATTAGACTTAGTAAACTGTTCTCAGCCTTCTGTGCTGTTTGACAGACACCAAGCTGAGGAGTGCCTGATCCAGAGCTGAGGTTTCCAGCAGGGTTGCAGTCGGGTCAGCAGTTCTGTTTTTGAGCAGAATACAGGGTGAGGATGTAAAAGAGGGTTATCCATCACTGCTTTCCCACAGTGCAATGATTAATGATAAATCAGTTAATGACAGTACAGTGGTAATCCCTTCAGCAGGTAGTAGGTTGAATTCAGTATTTCTCTGCCTCTTATGTCTCCTATTAATTGAAAATAAAAAACCTAAGCAACAGGCAAACACCAAAGAAATAATCTTAGATGCTTTTGTAATTGCTGACATTCTTGAAGGAAGATTGATAATGTGTCTAGGCATAGCTTAAGCCTTCTCCATTTACATCTGTAAAAACTGCCTAATTCAAGGTGGTCTGTAGTATCCATCCTTGCTGCTTTTCAGGGCTGACTTGTAAGTAGAGTACTGTAGCAATGTGTGTGTCTAGGTACCAGATCTGGCTGGGATTTTAGGTAAGAGAAGGAGAGCAGCTATCTCTTTGAAGGCAAGAAAGTGCCAGCGATTTAAAAGGAGACCATAACTATAAAAGGAGACTGTATCTCTTAGAAGGCAGGTTTGGTCTGATACCATCTCATAGCAAGTCTGATCTGTGGGTCATTCAATAATATCAGAAAAGTCGCGTGCTTGCTTATGTGAGAATGTGACTTTTAGAAAACAGTGAACTTTGGAGTTTATTTTCCTGCATATTTATTTTTTACAGTCATTGCTGGCTTACACTGGCTATAGAATTAGGTCAATTGCTTTGTGGTATCCTGGTGGAATTCACTTTACCATGTGTGTTCATCTGATGACCATGATCTGTTACCCATGAGGACTGAATAGCAGAATTACAGAGCCAAATACATTTATTTTTTTTAATCTTGAGGTAAAATTTAACAGGCTTGTTTCCTGTGCCATAAGCGAATTTTTCATTCCTGACCTGATATTAAAAGAAAATTAGAATGGTTTTGTTTCTCCAATTGAGGTTTACAAAGCTGAGCATTTGAAAGCTGCAAGAGTGATTTGGATGAGACATGAGCTAAATGCTAACTCATGTAAAAACAATCCAGTTTAAAAGCCACTTCAAAACTGCTTATTGAAGATTTTCTTGCTTTTCTTCAGAAGCACATGGGTCTTGATGTAAGGTTATAATTCTTGTATATAGGTTATTTAATTGTAAATGTAACTCTTTATTTTCCATTCTAAATGGATGTCACTGTCTGTGTAATACTTATTCAGGAGAGAAAGCAGTCAGATTTCATAGAATCATAGAATGGTTTGGGTTGGAAGGGACCTTAAAGATCATCCATTCCAACTCTCCTTCATGGGCAGGGACACCTTTCACTGGACAAGGTTGCTGAAAGCCTGTCTGATGTGGCTGTGAACACTTACAGGGATGGAGCATCCACAACTTCTCTGGGCAGTGAGTTCCTCTGTTTCATTATCCTCATTGTGAAGAATTTCTTCCTTGTGTCTAATCTAACTCTGCCCTCTGTCAGCTTGA
Organism: Daphoenositta chrysoptera; assembly: GCA_013397915.1. Taxonomy (NCBI): domain Eukaryota; kingdom Metazoa; phylum Chordata; class Aves; order Passeriformes; genus Daphoenositta; species Daphoenositta chrysoptera. The sequence goes on from VZRO01003721.1 coordinate 382,521, forward strand.
AGCTGTTCCCCCTTGTCCTGTCACTACCCTGACCTTGGCAAGAAGTTCCTCTCCAGCTTTTTTGTAGAACTTTTTTAGGTACTGGGAGATTGCTGTAAGGTTCTATGAGCCAGGTGCATTGACAATATAATACAGAATGAAAACTAAGCTGGAACTGTAACACAGTAGAGCAGACCCTGCACTCCCCTGAATGCCCTTAGTGTAAAATACTGCAGACTACTCGGTTGTTTCAAATTCACCCAAAGATTGAGAAGCTAAAATGAGACTACAAAGTTTTATGTAACCACTGTGTATGCAATTTTTTTAACAGACACTGTTAAAATATGTTTTGTTACGTAAATGATTCAGTGTGTTTCTATGAAATACAAACAGAAAATTACAAATTTCTGAGGACCATTTATGCTCAGTGGCAAGTTGAAAGCTTGATGACAAGACATGGATAGAAGAATTTTGATAGTCTTTTATCCAGCACTGTTTCCAGCATTGTTGAGCAGGGCACTTTATAAAAATGAGTGACATCAGCTTTTACAGAGATGGAAGCTGGGCATAGAAGTTACAAGAAGGTCATATGCCAACACCAATGGGTCAAGGAGTGAAACTTGCATCACAATTTCTGGACCAACAGATCCAGAAATGTGGATGTCCATTTCAGAACAACATAACAGTTACAACTCTGAATCTTCATTTAATTTGGAGTGTGAAGAGGTCAAATTGTTGTAACAGATGTTGTAACTCTGGTTTCTTGCCTATGTGATAAAGCAGATAATGAACTACAGAGGTTTTATATCCAGTTATTCCTCATAAGGATACATTCAAAAGAAGTAACTGTTGGGGAAGAGCAAGTACTCATTTGCTTAGGATATCTGGCACCATTCACATCTTTTTCTAATGGCAGAGGGAATTCTTCATACTGTAGAGGATTGGGTCTATCAGAATTAGCTGTGAAGTCACACTGAATGTGATGAATATCTTCTATTCTCTCTCAAAAAAAGTGATAAATAATTCTGGGAAAGACTGAATTTTCAATTTTAATTTTGGAATTTTTTTTTTCTTCAGGAATATATTTAATCTAAAGCAATCAGTAAAAAATAAACTTCTTAAAATTAATAAAAGAAACATTATATATTCATCTTCAAACTAATTTCTTTACATTTCAATTTAACAGTAAATCTCAGACCCACTTATTTCCCTGCTACCTCTAACTTAACTTCTTTGATAAATTAGTGGGTCAAAAACTCTAAGGGCTCCAGTAGTGAATGTTGTGACACTTACACACTCCTGTGAATCAAAGCCAGACTTCTCAAAGCTCCAGCTGTGCTGAAGGCCTGGAAAATATTTTTCTTTGGCATCTAGCACCACTGGAGCCCCTTGCAGTAGAATTGCTCCAATTAATGTCCCTCCTGGTGGATTTGGAACACCTCCACCTGAAGCAGGGCATGTTTTCTGTCTTTATGGAGAAGATTGCTCTGATCATACAAGTGTCACCCCCTCTACCTGCAACAGTGCCATTTCAGGAAGAAATGCACCATCTCTGGCTGACTTACACTGAGTGATCTTACTGGGCTTGCAGAGTTACTTGGAGAACTGTGTGCTCTAGTCTGTTAAATGGAATAGTGCCCAGTGTGGCTAGTAAAAGTAAGAACACTGTTAAAGTCATTACCAGAGAAAAAACACCAGCTAACTTCAAATAGGCTGACAGTTTTTTGAAACAGGGCCAAGCTTCTTTTGATACTGAGAATCCTGCCAGTTACCAGCCCTTTATACATGTATATATAAAAAGTTCCTTTTTAGTTTGAACTGTGAAAACAAGACATGTGAGCTCACTGTCTGTTTGTCCATCTCCATTCCTTTCCCTCTCATAGCTTTTTAGCCCCACTTTTCAATTTCCACCAACGTTGAAAGAAGGTTCCAATGACCATTAAACTCTCACTGATTTGGGGAGCACCAGGAACTGAGTTGAGGAAGGAGCTGCTGGAATTGTCGCTCCGCCAGGAGAGTGGGGACAGCCCAGGACCTGTGCAGCAGTTGGCCAGTGGGCTTGGTGGTCACCTAGGTTGTGACTGGACACGGTGTGGGCTGCCTCTCACCCCACGGGGTGCTGGCTGGGTGCTGGAGGAAGCTGGGCTGTTGCCTGGAAAGGGGGTGGAGAAGTAAAACTTCAGTGTGCCTGCAGGAAACCAGGCTTTGCTAAGTGTGCTGCTTGCAGAACAACTTCCAGTGAGACCAGGTATGGAGATGGACTGCTCAGTCATGTGCTGGACCTGCTTTGCTGCTTCTGGCAAAGCAGGGCTGAACTTACTTTGCTGTTCAAGTAATTCTTATACTCTGAAATAACAGCAAAAATAGTCTTGGTCACACTGAACCAACAGCAAAACTCTGCCCTTCCTATTGTGTTTGGTTTCACCAGAGGCCTGGTGTCTCATTCCTTTAGGACCATGAGCCTTTGAAATCATTATAGATATTGACCTTCCTGTGACTGGATTTGTCTTTAAGGGGCTCCCTTTTCTGATAAAGAGGTCTGAGAAAGGAAGGTTTGGGGGGATGATGAATCGGTCAAGGGAAGCTCTTTGGGGTAGAAATCACAGGATGTTTGGTTTGGTTCCCTCCTATTCCTTACATGTATAACAACCTGCTTAAAAGTGTCAACTTCTGTGTTATAAAAGTTACAGGCCCTAGGGTTTCTCTTCAAAGACATGCAACTTCACTATATCTCTGAGTTTTTGATTGTGGCTTTTTCCTACCAGGTGTTGCCACCAGAAATTCTCTAAAGAGAGACTATTTTCTGTTGAAGGTCCTGATCTGTGAAATGGGCTTCTGCTGGTCTAGCATAGGCCATGTACTATTCAGGGCAAATGAGAGGGTGAAAAGATAATGGATCTTGCTTGATGTTACTTACCTGACTCCTTATCTATCAAACAGAACCTACTGAGATGATTCTGCTTTCCTTCAGTTTCTGGACAAATATTTTAATGGGTTTATATTTTCTATATATTTTTAATATATGTAGAAACAATCCTTTCTTCATTTTCTTGGAGCAGTACAACAAGCCAACCAATATTGTTTTTCTTATTGAGATGTTACATGACTTGCAGTCTTACTGTAAGTGGGGTGGAAAGACACGTGTTGAAGTGATTATGTGTAAAGAATCTTTTCTAGCATGTAATGCCTACAGTCCTTTTATAAACAAACACTAATTCATGTGTTCTGTCTTATGGAAAACATTGGTTAGAATTTAACAGGATTTTTGTGGAAAAAATGAGTGGAAGTCTGAGAATGAAACAGTAAAGGAACTAGATCCAGATGAATTAACATGAGAGAAAAGAGAGGTATCATGAAATGTTTGCTGGCAGAACTGTCCTCCTAACTAAAATGACTAAATACTTCACCAGGGTAGTCTTTACATGGGTCTGAAACAAACCACTTTGAATGGAAAATGCAGACATATGCTTTGAAATGAAGGTATTTTCTTTGTCAGTACTAAGCCTGCAGCTGTAGTACCACAGAAAAACAACGTCTGCTGTAAATCAGTAATTCCATTCAGGAGGAGGAAACCCTCTGTTTCAGCACTTGCTTTTTCATTTTCTGCACCTTGGATCAGGCTCACCACACACTGCACCTCTGCACCGAGGTGCCTTACCACAGCATTGGTCCTTTTTTTTGGCAAGTACAGGGACATGACCCCCAAAATACACTTGGGTTGCATTATCCTTTTCGACAGTAAATTAAAGACCCTAAAATAAAAAATATGAAGTCTTAATTTCTAAAATTAAAATGTTTCTCAACAGTAAAGGGATATTAGTAAGACTGCTAGTATCTTGTAAGGTATTTGGAGACATAATGTGATATTTTGTGATGCTTTCTTTGTTTTTTCTTAAGTCTTCAGTAGGTCAAAGAGTCTTTCTGAGGGTATGGGAGGACTGTGCCAGTACTGCTACTGTGTCAAAGGTGAGGCTTGGAAAAAAATAAGACATTCAAGAAGTAACATCCTGGCATTTAAATTTCCAGGCAGCTGTGTGAGCTGCTGTTTCTTCCTACATCAGCAGTGTCTCATGGGAAATGGCTGGGACAAGCTGCTGGGTGTTTTTACGTCACTGTAGTGAATCTGCTCTTCCTGAAAAGCTGGAACCTATTTATTTTTAACAGCTCCACTTATTTCCCAAGGGTCAGCATGTTTTCACATATTGCATTTTAAAAATTTCTGAGGCAGAAATGATGATTAGATCTGTCAGTCCTTTCACAATGGAAGATTTTGTTGCTGCAAGCACCCTTGTCTCCTTTCAGGGTGGTAAGCCATAAGGTTTTGAGACAAGAGTAAAGTAAGTGACATTTTTCACATTTTGACAGTCCCTCCATTTTGCTGAAATCATAACCCAGTTCTAGTACCCTGTTGTTTGAGATAATCTGGCAATAACAGTTAGACACCAGCATGTGGATAGGCTGTGCAGGCAGTCCACCTGAGTATTGTTTGAAGGCTTTTTGGGCTTGTCATTAATCTCTTACGTGCTAATGGATTTCTATTGCAATTGGCAGTCCTCCTTCTTCCCCCTGCACAGGGCCTGCTGGTTCTCCTGCTGCAGGCAGGTGTGAGGAAGCTGCTGGTGCAGGCACATTTGCTGTGGCACGGGAGGAAGGGTGCAGCTGGGGCATAGGCTCTGGAAAAAAAGAGGGTGAAAGTTACCTGGACTAACATTTCCATGAAACACAGCAACTGATCAAGGGTGTTAGAATGAAATGGAACATAATGTGCTCGGTTGATCTCTTAACTGACTGGTTTCACAGCTGGTCTGTGACAACATCCGAAGTTCCAGTTGTTTGTTATAATATGCAACAAAGATACATGAGGATTTTCCAGAAGCCTGGAATTCTAGTTTCTAAGTAGTTGTAAGAGCAACTCTTCTGCTCTTTCTGTGCAGCATATTCTTGACATGCAAGGTGTGGGCTCTCACTACATAGTTGTTTACCAGTGACTGTGCTGCTCTTCCAGTATGCATGGATATTTCTGTGAAACTGTGAAAGCATGTGATAGTCACTGTTTTTCCTCTGTCTCCATCTATGGGAATTAGAGCTTCAGCAAAGCACAGTGTTCCCTAACACCATGATGAGGTATCCATCTAACCCTGCTATGGAAGAAAAACATTTAAACAAACAGGTAGCATGTAACTTTACTGACTCTGTCATCATTATCTTTCTTTTGAAAAATCTTCATTCCATTTAGGTGTAAATACTTTCAAGGGGGCTTTAAAGATTTGAATACAACAGATACTACTGCCCACAGAAACAGCTTTTATGAATAAATCTTACTAGAACTGTTTCAAATATTTTCCCATTTTAATTAATTCTTCTTAGAACTATATTCAGGATGTATTACCTTAATGTAGATATATTAGGACATTTGATGACTATTCCAGAAGTGCAAATACAAGTGATTCTAAAGATCTATTAGCTATTTAAAATAATTTGTGGTTAAAGTGAATTGAGAGATTAGTATTAGTAAAAGTGAGAAATGTTTATATATTTAAGAGTTCCTCTACTGTAAATGTCAGGCTTTTGAAATGAGTTGCACTGCAACCCAGATAATGGGTTGCTTTTCATTTATTACTTCAAGTAAAGAGCTAACCAAAGTTCTTTGCTGCAGCAAGTAAGTTGAAGGGTTTTTTAAAATTCAATACATACATCCTAGCTGGATACCTACAGGGAATTGATAAACCACCCAAAATTTCATTTTTCAGAAGCAGTCAGGTATGAAGTAAAACCTGGGATGGATCATTTAGGCTTAGTCTTTGCTTTGGTTGTTCTAAAAGCCTTTCTGGAGCAGGTTTTTTTTTTTTTTTCATTATGGTTATTTTATTAAAAATAAACAGTGGCTAAAAAACAGGGACAAATGCTCCTATTTTTCTTTTTCAAGCTTTAGTAAAAGATCAAAATAAGTTATTTCAAAGACATTGGCACCCTCCATTACTGATAAGAACACAGAGAAGTTACATTGCTGATGTAAAGTCCCAGCCCAGTGGCTCTTTTCCAGGAAAGTCAAGAACCCAAGGTAAATATCTCCTCAGAAGATACCATTGACTACACACTTCTCAAAATTGGAGCCAGCTCTGAACTGGTTTTGTAAAGCAATTTCTTAGTTAAAATGACTGAATAACGACCATAATATCCCAGATTGGGAAGAACACCTGCCTAATAATTACAGCTGGGAAAATCTGAGGTACGTTTGTAACTCCATCTTTGGGGTTTACTGCTACAATAAATTTTTTTCTTTTGATACTTAGGATAATCGAAGGAATTTCATGTATGATTCTGAATGCTGTTTTCATACACAGCATGACAAAAAAATCCCTTAATTTCATTTCTTAAAGGGTCTTTTATGTGGAATCCCTCATCAGTAATGGCATTTTTAAGGCAATAAGAAAAGTATCCTGCAGGCACAAGCACTGAGTCAAAATCAAGGCAGTGGTAGAACATTATTCCAATATCCTCCTGTTGCTACCATGGGCATTGTCCCAATTACAGCAAATGTGTAAGATAGACTAAGCTTAAAAATCCTTGATTTTCACAGTGCAGTCCAGCAGGTACAGGAAAAAGGTACAGTGAATTCAGTCAGGTGGTGAAGACTCATTCATGGCACAATAGACTGTGATGGACTTACATGTGGCAAGGTAGGGCCAGCTTTGACACTCTAGATAAACTTGGCAGCCTAAAAAAATCAGTAAATCTGAACTTACTACAAAACTGCATCTTTCTCTTCCAGGAAGAATGGAAAGAAAGCTTGTGCTTTTAAACAAAAAATAACTTTTTTTAGGACCCCTTGCCCCTGATAGCAGAAGATATATATTGTTTTAGTCTCCTCTCTTATTAATAAAAGAACAGGAAAGATTGTTCTGGGTGTGACTCAACCTCAATTAACTTTAGTGATAAGGGATTATGCTGGTCCATTGAGTTTCTCTCAGGTTTGGTGGGCTGCCAAAATTAATCATGGCAACATGAGGGCTTCTAACAAGTAAGGCTTGAACTCAAATTCATTTATTTATCTTTCTTTCACTGGGAAAACACACAATTGCTTACACTGGCATCTGTAAACGGAATTGTGAGAATCCTTCACAAAGTGTTTCTCTCCATAGCTTTCTTGAAAATGTATCCTTCAATTTCCTGCTGCCCTAATCACTGCGGGAAATGTTCAGCTTAAAATTTTTTGGGTAAAGTTTAGCTCTTATGTTCACATTTCCCTTGTAGAATAATGGCCTTCACGCTTAGCTCATGATGTGATTTCCTTTAATAAATTTAGCTCCAGTTAAAAGTGTTACAATTTGTTTATATTACAGTAAATACACTTGATCTTAAAAGGTGAGAGGTTTCAGATCACTCTGAGACTTGGGGAGACATTTGAAGATCCTAGAGACAAAAGGCACAGAAAATCCTGGCAAAGCCTTGGTTTGGAAAGACAAAATAAGCTGGCAGATTTCATTTGGCTCTCTTGTTACTCTTGGGCTGACAAAAGGAGGAAAGGAGAAGGGGAGAACAGCAATGAAACCAACATCCCTGGAAGCTAAAATCTTCCTTTGATAGGAAAAGCAGTTGATGCTGCAGTGCAAAATTCCTAGCTTGGTAAGGACACCCTCAAACTCCTTCTCAAGGGATTTCTCGAGGGGAGAGAAGTACTTGCTTCTGCACCTGTGACCTTGCTGCTTACATTGTCAGAGTTACCTGCAAACTCAGCCAGTTTTGAACTAGAGCTGCTGGCCTTAGTCTGAACTGTGGACTTGATGGTGCTCATGATATAGGTGTGGGCTTCAGAACACAATCTGCCTCCTCATCTACCAAAAAGTAACACTGTGGAATTCCTTCTGCTCGTGGTATCTCTTCCCTAAGAAAATCAAAACCAATCCTCTGCAGCAGCTGTTCTTTGTGGTGCATTAATGTTTGGTATGCATTAGGGTTTGAGCTTGGGCCAGTGTTCTTATTATCCTTCCTTTGTCCTGATGTCCGAAATCTCCTATTTCATTCCAGATGCACGTCATTATCTGAATACTGGCCTCACCTCCATGGTCACAGGGATTATTTTGTTGTGATTAGATAGTTGTAACTAGGATAATCCCTGTACTTTTTCACGCAAAACCAGTTCAGCGCCTCCCAGTTCTCGTCTCTCTTGCAGAAGCATCAATGCAGGGTTGCCTGGCCTTTGTTTATCGGGTGATGGTAGGGAACAGCTGGGCTCCAACTGCAATTTTGGATAGTTCCCAAGCTGTAGAGTCAGAATTTGTGAGCGTAGGAATTTTAGTTACTGCTGGAGCTAGCACGTGCCCGTGTTTGTGTGCACTGGGAGCAGGCACAGGCTGAAGCTGGAAGGAGAGGTGCTGAGCAGTCGAAGGAGCAAGGCTGCAGCCTCACTGCCACATCCTGCTGCTGGTTGCTGCAGTCCCCGAGCCTGTGACATCTGGCTGCAGCAGCCTGAGGCCGTATGAAATGGGGGGCACACATGATGTTTCAAAGCCCTCAAGTAGGTATGCATCAAATCTTAATTTTCTGTCCCTCACCTCATGGTGTGTCTAAATCTACGCTTCCACAGGGGCATTCAGCAGGCTGTGGTTGGTGGGCAGAGCTCTGATGGTATCTCCACAGAGCAGGGCACCGTGCAGCTTGCTCAGTCTCTCCCTGTGGGGATGCAGGTGTGATGTGCTGTGCACAGTCCCACCTTGCTGTGGAGCCTGTGAGTTTGCTGGGCCTCTGGAAATAGTTTGGAACTGGCCCTGTTTACAATGTAAGGGAGAGTTTACCACAGTATTACACACTGCCCTGCTTTTAGGCTTCCAAGTCAGGCATGGGGTGCAGCCTGAACAATACAGCCTCTTCAGTGCTGGATCAAGGAGGTGTTTTCAGCATTGTTTCTTGTGGTAATTTGCACATTCAAAGCTGCTTTTTATGACCATGTAATCCAAACTGCAAAAGTTAAATGCCCTCCTAAGAAACCAAACTTAAGGAATTAAAGGAAGTAAGATTTTGTTAGGAAAGGATCCAGAAAGAACAAGACAAATGTAAACAGTGTGTATAATCTCCTCTCCATCCCAGTTTTATGCTCCCTCTTGGCAAGGCTGGGCTTGTTTGCTTTCTCCTAAAGAAGTTAGTATCTATAACCTCTCTCTAGATTCAGGATTTCCTGATTCACAGATGCTGTTGGGAGACAGCAGGCAGCTAGATGTCTCCACTCCACTGCAGTTCTCACCAGATTTTTGCATGGACATTTGCTCAGTTTAATTCCATCTCTTCCTAATTCAGTAGGTGTGAGGGAGGACTGCATCAAACCCAAGTCCTGCCTGAAATTTGTTGTTTTCTGTCTCTTCTCCTGTGAGTTTGAACTCTTGTCCACGAACTTACAGCCTCCTTGCAAAACAAAGACAATGCATGTTTTGTTAGAGTTATTTTTAAGGTCTGTGTGCAAATCATATAGATGCAAATGTACGCAAGAGGAGAAACCAAACTTTTCTCAAAGGACAGCTTAGTTTAGAGGTAAAAGAGTAGGCTAATCTGTGCTCACTGTTCCCCAGCTACTGAGGTGCCATGTGTTCAGAGTTAGAAGGTCCATTAGGATAAGTCTGACTTTCTGAATAGTGGAGCTGAGACAATCCCTGCTGCAAAGTTCTGCAGCAATATTACAATATCTAGAAAGATATCAAATCAGTCTTGGGTTGAAGACTCCAGATGGAGTGAACTGTGTCCAGGGAAGTGATTGCAAAAACTAATTAGTTTTTCTAAAACTCAGAAGACTTTCTTTAGCTTTGCTTTTTCAGACGCTGCATCCTGGTCTAACTCTTTAACGTGTCTTATACTGCTTATTGTTTACAGCTTATAAAATCAGTATTAATGGAACTGAATCCAAAAGACTTACAGAAGCCTGTTACCTCAAGATGGTTCTCTTTCAACATTTATAACATTTATAAACTGAAATTAAACAAAACAGAAAATTCAACTGTTGTTTGTGTGGCCTGTTAGGCTGTTTCTAAAAAGTGATGGTAACTAGCATTGATCACATTATTATCCTCTATTTTACATAGTTACCATATTTACAGTATTTCCAGCTGAGCTATATTAACCATGTGTACGTGCTCTTAATCCATGGCAAATGAGAAGGCATGCTGGCTAAGTTGGCCTGCAATGAGAAAGAGGTAAATACAGTTATTTTTAAGTTGTTGTTGTAGTCTCTACCCACTCACATGACAACTACAGTGACACACAACTGGTGATTCTGTGTCTGCTCCTTTGCCCTTCCTACAGTCAGCAACAGGCTGAATGACCAATAGCTACATTCTGTATTTTCTTTTTTTAAATTGTCTCTACAGTAACTTTTTCCAATAATCTGGAACTTCCAATTGACTTTCCATTGACTTCAGTGCATTTTGGATCAGATGTTAAAATGAACATCTGGTTGCAAATTTATTAGCCAAGTCTGAACAAGACAGCCTCTGTGAAACAAATACCTTCAGACTTCTTGCTTTGATACTCTCTGAACATCTTACTGTAGAAATTTGGTGGTCTCAGGAACTGTAATGCAGCAGCTCCGACAGCAACGTCAGTGTGGTGTTGACAATGTGTTCACCTGCTGTTCCCTGATCCTGTTATTTCCTCTTCAGAACTACAGCTCAGCATATTTCTGGCTGGGTCGCCTGATACACAGGATTTACAGCTCAGCTGAGCTGATGTTGGTATTGGAAGGTTACCTTATTAATTTCTTCTGTTCCCTTTCCATTTAGTCAAGAAATTGTGCTGTATTTTTCTATAATGGTTCCGGGCGTTAGGAAGAGAGTTCCCCTGCTCTTCCACAGCAACAGGTCAGCAGCAGACACTGGCACCACCATTTTTTATGCAACTATTGAGTCTTCTTTTAGAACTTGGAAGGGATCTAAGTTGTATTTTAGACCTTGGGAGCTCATTTTATCAGCAAAAGAGATATTTAGCTTTCTAAAATTCCCCCCAAAATGGGAGTCAGCCTGAGATAGATGTGTTTATATTTATTCTTAACACACACGCATATAAAAAAAGGAAAGTAAAACGTGACCTATTTCATCTATCCTTTTTAAACTTCCTTCCAGTAGTTTGCGTAAGTAGGAAAATATATGAGGACATGGGGGAAATAGGGTTCTAAAGAGGTTGCATTAATTTGGAGGAAAAAATTTAAAATCCCAATGCATATTAAGAAAGGCAAATTTGATAGTTCATTTAGTAAAGACATCAGTGCCTGTAGACACGAAATTTTTGTAGTTCTGTTGGATTCCACCCTTTAAAAGTTTTTGTTGTTGTAGAAACCATTAATTTATAATTTTTGTTCTTTTTTGAACAATCTCTATTTAAGCATTTTAAGATACATGGAGTATATCTAGATCCCTCCTGGTGTTGATTTTTCTGACTAACAGTGCATTTATAGTTAAACAAGTGAGGCATTTGGACTGTAGTCATTTTGATTTATAGCAGCAGGAACAAAGCGAGAGAGTACAGACGTCAGTGCTGCTGCTGCTGATCTGGCAACAGAGACTTCCTAATGTACAAATTACGTCTTTCACCACACAATTCCCTCTCTACCCTAGCTAGAGACAGGGAAGCATGCTTATTTAATGCACTGTGTGCCATCTATACAAAAAGATGTGTGTACAGTACTAAGTGGATGCTATAAGCGTTCATTTTAGGCACACGGTTTGTATTTCACTGTGCTTTTTGCATTTTAAAAAGAATTGTCCATAATGGTAAATATGCAGTAATTCACTTTTCTTACCTCTTCTAGACAGAGCGGACACATGTGAGTTAAAGCTGTTGTGGAGGTGGATTTAGCGTTTTACCCATACAGTCCACAAGAAATTGCAGTGAAAATATTAATTCATTTTCTATAGATCACCAAAGCACCATGCATGGTGTTTTATTCACATCTGGCCCTGGGGGGCCTTTGAATAACTACCCCATGGGTGAAAGGCTCTAGATGTTCAGGCTCAGCTCCCTGTACCACTGAGTGGAAGGAGGACTGTTTTGATAATTGATGTTGAATATGGGTGGTGGAACAAGACAGGACTCCAGAGGAGATCTTGTCTCAGTGGTGGTATTCCAAATTCCAGGGCTGAGTGCAACTGCCTATACCTACTTATTTGCATGTAAAGATCCCGACAGTGGTCCTTTTCAAATGACATGAAGTATTTCACTAACCAAAAACCAGACTCAACTCAGCTGGGTAAAGCAAAATCTGGCAGTCATCACACCCAGGGACCAGGCACCACGTGGCTCTGGTTAATATGTGGCTGCATTTCATTAGTAGCTGGAGTGATTCCTGTGCATATAGCACCATAGCCTGTATATCTGCTAAGCCTTTAAAGCACTTCAGGATGAAAATAGCTCAATGCAAGATAATGGTCTCAATTTAGCATTGCAATCTGCAGGCAAAGACTTGGAGCAACTCCCAAGGCAGGGTAAAGGCTGACTGGTTTCAGACCTGCTTCTCCAAAGGCAGATCATTGAGTGCAGTGCCTTGTTCTGTGCAAGAGGCAGGGAGCTACCCTGCCCATTAGGCAGGCACCACTCCCCTCTGCCACGCTGACAGGAAAGAGGGATGGTTTCTGCACAGACATCAGGCCCCTTCCTGCTCCAGGGGCATCATTCCGCTGTCTGTATCACACAGCATGCCCTGGCAGTGGCTACCCTTGCTCTCACAAGGTCACCTTTAAATGTGGGAAAATGAGCAGTAAAGTCACCCTTATTAATGTGCTAGTGCATGCTATCTGTCCCATCTCCCATTTGCATACTTGGATATTGAGAGTTGCACCGCTCATAACGTGAAAAATATGCACAAATGCATCCCAAGGTTGGTTTTGCTGCGCTGAAATAAAATAGTAAAAAAAGAAAAAAACCCATAACTTATAAGAAAGGGCAGTCACACTGGTAGAACATAAATGACTGGGGGTAAAGTCAGGCTGCTTGCCATCCCTGGGACTCTGTGGGAGCCCTTCTGAATGCCTGCCTTTTCTCAAATGTCCTGTGACTGGGGCAGATTGCTGAGCCGCTTGCATCATATCTGGTACGACAAGCCAGGGCTTGGTTGAGACCCTGAAAACCTCTGTCCTGCATAGCTTTGTGGCATGTCTGTTAAATGGATAGCTGTTGAACATCCTCACTAACACAATTAAGTTAAATATAGTTGAAAAAAGAAGTGATGTAAATGCAGTTTTATGTATAAGCCAGGTATGAAAAGGCATAAGTGCATTCCTATTGCTGTGGGGATCCCTATTGCCATCCAGCACTCTTTTTATGACACTGGATTTGGTTGGGGGTTTTTTTGTGTGTGTATGTAATAAATGCAAATAATAAGTTTCAAATGTACAGTGAAGCTCTTGCTGTGCACAAGTTATTCAGCTGGTAGATTCATTTCTCTCTTCAGAAATTTAGTTTGTGGTCCCATTGCTTACACTTTAAAATTTGTTTTTCTTGTATTTAGAAACACAACGGTTATTCAAAGTAGTTGGAGCTACAGAACCAAACTGTCTAAAACCTTAGGGGTTTGGATTGACAGAAAAAAATGATTTGCTATCATACAGTTGTTCATATATCCAGCCCTGAGCTGGAGGGGAGTGGGGGTAAGTGCATCTGGGAGGATGCAGAAATGGCTGTGCCTCACACCACTGGGACTTGGACAGCACCAGGCTCGTTTGCAGTACAAATTAATATAGTCTTTAGGCTGCTCTAATTTATCCAGCCAATCTCGACCTCGAAGGACCTTTATCTGCTGGGGAGGTGCCAGGAGGTGGAAGCTAGTTCCTGGCTCCTTGCATGGCGGCAGCAGGGAGGTGCAGGATCTGTTCCAGCTGTTTAACGTCACCAAGGATTCCTGTATGAGAGGGCAGCGCTGCGCCAGCATCACAAGCCAGCTTCGCAGCAGCTTGGCACTGCTGCAGTTAAGCTGAATTGAAACGGGGCAGGGTTTGGCCAGAGCGTGGCTGTGCATGCTCTGCCAGCCAAATCCGGTGACGCTCGAATTCACTGGTTGCCATTGACTTTAATAGGACCGGGATATTGTCCTCTCCGCCGAGCTAAGCACAGATACATTCTGAAGTAGGGCAAGGCCTGACCCCACAGAAATCCGGGGAGCTTTGCCATTAAATTCTCCAGAGGAAAAGAAACGGGGTGGAAGGAGACGGTTGGGAAGAAAATACAAATAAATAAGTTTTGGGTTTAACTGTGCCCTCAAGCCTTCCCTCTGACCTTGATGTGCAGAAGAAGCACACAAGACAGGAGGCTGGGGTTATGTGTGCAGCTGAGGACATGTACAGAGCAACCATTTTATAAACCATTATTCTTTAGAGCCCAGGACTTGATGATTAATGGAGGGGGTGGTGAAGGCAGTGGCAAGAGAAGAAATAACGGTGGGTGTGTGGATAATGCACAAATGCTGAATGAGTGGGCTATTAAACAGGAGGGGAAAAAAAAAGGTTGCTTTTCTGGGAAGAGAGGGAAATCCGTTATAATATAGTAAGCTGAGTGTGTGCTGGTGCAGCCTCCTGGTTCGTCTCCTCGGTGCTGCAGTGACAGGGAGAGAGGGGGAAGAAGAGCGGGGGTGGGGAAGGTGAGCATGGGGGTCGGCACCTGAGGACACCCGTGTCTGGAGGGACACGGGACGTGCGTGAAATAAACGAAATAGTAATTATCCCTCAAATTATTAATTTTTAAGATAAAAAAGAGGGGGAGAGAGGGAGGATGGAAATCCCCTCGCACAAAGGAACCGTAAACGCGCCAACGGCACCGGCTTCATGAGCGGGCTCATAAAAATAAATAAATAAATTCCAGTAAGGCGTCTCATTGAGAAAAAAAAAAAGGGAATTAAAAAAGAAAAAAAGCCCTCCTCGGGAGCGGCGGGGGGGGGGGGGGG
>VZRO01003722.1:0-11438 GCA_013397915.1 Daphoenositta chrysoptera
CTGTCTTTTCAAACCAAGACAATCCACTCGAACGAGGTTCAGGAGGCCACGTGATGTGCTCAAATGTAACTTCACACACCAGTAAACACAACCTTACACACAGGTGTTAAGTCCAGTTCCAAATTCACTAGTACCTGCATCATCTTTCAAAGGGTGGTATGTCCAGACAAGCCTTTTGGACCTTTCCTGTCTGACATGTACTTCAAGTTGTTAAACTATGTTTTTGCAGATGCTACTCTGAGAACACTTGCTTTGGTTAGCATGACCTGTTATCAGAATGAATTTGCTGTCATCCTCTACTGATTAAATCGGTTTGAGCTCAAGTACTGGTGCAGGGATGTAGAGGCCTTGATTAATTCCCACATGAAAACAAGGAGAAGCTCAGTAAGCTGGGCTTCTTCAGCCTGGAGGAGAGAGGGAATAGGGGAAAAGACGCATGTCTTCCAATATATGTGTGAAACTCATAAAGAAAATGGAGGTAGACCCTTTCTACTGAGGTTAATTAGTGGAGAAGCTCAGAGAAGTTTTGGAGTTTGTGTCCTTTTAGATTTTGAAGAATTGACTGGACAGAGCTCCAAGCAACCTAGTCTGAATTAAATGTTGATCCTGCTGAAATTTTTAATTTGCTAATTATTTTTTTGTAATGAGGGGTATTTGGTTTTTTTTGGTTACTTTTGCTAAACTTAGTTGCCTCATAGACAACACTTACCCTTCAAAGCTTTAAGAAAAAAACCTCTCAAACTTTTTCTATATTTGAGAAGCTCAAATATAGAAGCTGAACTGGAATCTCTTGACAAAATGATGCAATGTGAGGAAAAAACAGTTTTGATAGAATTTCAGTTGAAAAACTTGGTTCAGATCTGTGCTCACTTTCAGATGTGTCTAGGCAAAGTGAACAACATTGGGGGCAGTAACTAGGACTCCTCAGAATTATTTCATATTCGTATTCTAGTTGCACCCAAGGGCCTACTGGTAATGAAGCCCCCCATAGGTTGGTCCACATGCCTTTGAAGAACAGGCAGATGAAGAAAAAAGTGAATTTTTTATTAAGGGCTTAATTTAGCTAAATTGAGTTGAATCTGTGCTACCACACAGAAAACTCCAATTGGTTTCCTGAAAGCCTGATCCCCTGTAGTCCTCTAGCTGGGTTTGAAGTACTCTGCGTTCCCCCAGCAGAACTTGCTCTCTCTGGCTGACCAACCCGCAACTGCTACTACTTTGTATCTTTTTGGGAGCCCCTGTTTTCAAAAAGACAAACTCAGATGAGGTCATGTGCTCCCTGCTCCTCATATTGATACAGTAGAAGGAAATGCAGGCATGGTGTGATAGCAGAGGCCTTGAAAGAAGGGACAGAGGATGCAGTGCAGAGGAGAGGCATGGGGTGATGACAAAAGAGGTGCAGGATACCACTGTAGACATCAACTCTACAAACAGCTCACTAGTAATTAGATAAAGAAATGGGGACATGAGAGCTGGACAAAATAAGTATTAAAATAGAATAAAAAAAGAACAAAATTCAATATATGTAAAAATTCTCCATGCATAGTAAATCTGGATGCAGTGTGGACTTGAAGGCCAAAGAAAGAGGAGTGAAATATAAAATGTTGCTAAAAAATGTATAAACCCTGCTCTATACGGATCTTAGATGGAGGAGGAAGAATATATCAGCATAATGTTCTTCCCTGCAAAGAGAAAGATGGGATGATTGCCAGGAAGCGTGGAAACTGATTTCAACTGTTTTATTACTCAGATTTTTTCCAGATAATAGTCTTTATTTTTGTGCCTCTAATAATTAGGTCTAGGTAAATAATATTTCTTAATTAGACTGTTATGATTTCAATTGCATTAACAGTAAATTCCTAGGTTTGCATATAATACTTGTTTCTTTATTGTCTGTAAGCAAGGGTTTGAATGCAGCTGTGGCACTCAGCAGAATCACAGAATCATTTAGGTTGGACAAGACCTCCAAAATCACCGAGTCCAACCTTTGCTGAACAACCTTGTCAGCTAAACCATGCCTCACTGTGCCACATCCAATTGTTTCTAGAACACCTCTGGACTGGTGACTCCACCGCTTCCCTGGGCAGCCCATTCCAATGCTCGACAACCCCTTCTGTGAAAGGGGCATCTTCCTCATGTCCAACCTGAACCTCGCCTGGCACAACTTAAGGGTGTGTCCTCTCCTGTCACTGGTTGCCTGAGAGAAGAGACTGATCCCCACCTGGTTACAGCCTCCTTTCAGGGAGTTGTAGAGAGTGATAAGGTCACCCCTGGGTCTCCTTTTATTCCAGGCTAAACACCCCCGTCTCCCTCAGCCACTCCTGATAGGACTTCCTCTCTAGACTGTTCCCCAACTCTGTTGCCCTTCTCTGGGCACTCTCCAGCACCTCAATGTCCCTCTTGTTGTGAGGGGCCCAGAGGTGGACACAGGACTTGAGGTGTGCCCTCACCAATGCCAAGTACAGGGGGACAATCACTGCCCTGCTCCTGTGGTTACTCTATTTCTGACACAGGCCAGGATGCCCTTGGCCCTCTTGGCCACCTGGGCACGCTCTGGCTCATGTGCAGCCACTGTTGACCAGCACCCCCAGCTCCTTTTCTGCTGGGCAGCTTTCCAGCACTCTTCCCCCGGCCTGTGGTGCTGCCTGGGGTTGTTGTGGCCAATGTGCAGGACCTGGCACTTGGCCTTGTGAGCAGGTAAGTGACAGCCATGAAAAAATAAAAATAGAAACAATGAATGAAAGAAGTAATAACTTCCTTAGGCCTCCAGCATGAGACATTCTCCTGCCGTTCCAACTTGTGGTATTCCGTAAGACCAAGATCCTCTTGCGATATTTTCTGGTGAAGCTGGCAAGTGAGATGTACCACAGATTGCTGCCAGCCACAAGTCAATTGACACTAGGGGAAATTTTCCTCTAAGGCAGAAATCGACCAGACTTTTAAGTTACTGCCTCTTCTAGTCCGGTCCTGAACTCAGTGATGCATCTTTATTTTCTTTCTTTTAATGTGAGAGGGACCCTCCTATGATTCCTGGAGACTTGATTTCTGCATGCAGCAGCAATGCTCAGTCTTGGCTGTACTGCAGCAACAGCTACAAAACCCAGAAGTGCTTTTGTCGGTGTGATCTGTCCTGTCCCAGACCATTTTGCTAAAATAAGCAAAAAGAAAGGCAACTGGTGCAGTGTGTTTTGTACTGCTGAGCAAGGCACCTTGCTGATTCTGCTGCTCTCATTTCTCATACTGTAACTGTCTTTGTTGAAAGCATTCATTGCCATTCACCTTTAGGAGTTTAATTTGCATAACCATTTTTTCTTGCAGGGCTTCAGAATTGGCTGATCTGGACTCTCCACTTCAAAATATCTTAACTGTGCTTTTCAATATGCACACAATGCTGTGAGCTAGAACAAAACGATCTTGTTGTGTTACCATAGAGACATCCAGGGTCTAAGAAGGGTTCCTGCTTGAAATCGGACTGTTAAAGGGACAAGGGCTGTTAAAATTTGGTGACGGGCTTAATCCTTGACCAGGCACTGGTATAAATCAGTGCCACCAGGGTGAAACAAACTGGCAGTCCCCATGCAGTGCTTTATAGACAACACTCTTCAGTCCAACTGGCCCAAAAGCGGCTGTTGTCTTGGTAGACTCAGGGGAAAAAAAAAAAAAAAAAAAGAGGTGGAGGGAGCAGGGGAAAGGTCTGGGAAATTAACTTGGAAATGTTGAATCACTTTATGCTTTTCCTTCATTTTCCCCCCCACCTCTTTTGATTTGAGTTCTAATTAAAAGGCTTTCCTTTGCACTTAGGCACCTCAACTTTGCTTTTCAAGCATTCATTTTTTAAGCACAACTAAATGAAGGCAGGCATGAGGGAAGGTGCAGGGCTGACAACTCTGCTCTGGAGACTGAAGTCCTGCATTCAGAATGAGAGGCAAGTAGTTGACTGTAGCTGCATTCCTGTGTTGTCCTGGAGAAAACAAGATTTGGACTGAGAGGACACTACCTTCTATGACCCTGTAGAGTTTTTAGTGTTGGTGCTGTAATTGCCAGTTATAATGACCATTTTGTGCAATGGAGGGAGGAGAAAATGCCTTGCTATATACATAAAGGGAAGCAGAAATTGGTTGGGAGTAGATTCAGCAATAAAACCTTCTGGCATTTGTCTTTACTTGGGACTGCAGTGTCTGGGCTGCTTATGTGAGCATCAAAAAGGTGCTTAAGAATCCTACTTGCCAACTTATTTAAAAGCTCTAGTGCAAAATGGAGAGAGAGGCTGTACTCTGACCCATGTTAAGTTAACTGGTGTTGACCCTGGAGTTAAAATCCCTAAATGGGCATTAGAAAGAGCATTGGTGAGCATGTCTTGAAAATTCACCTTTTGTCATTGTCTGACAGTGGTGGGAGGTGCAGATCTGCCTTATGTTATAGATGGAGCTACTTTTTCCTTTCTAACAGTGGCTGTTGATTCAGTCCCATAGGACATCCTGGCTCTCAAGTCTGGTGAGGGCAGAGTTTAATCCTTCCTGCTGTCCTTAAGTCAGCTCTGATGACTTCTTCCCCTGGCCTAAATCCTGGCTCTGATGGACTCACCTGATGACTGTTTCATTATGTAGAGAGCACTCTAGGGTCTCTAGGAGAAGGCAGTTCTGCTCTCTGTCTTTTTGCTGTGAAGCAAATCCTTTCTGGTCCAGGCAAACGTGAATTATGTACACCCTGCCTTGCATAGGCATCCATGTCATATTGTGCCAAAGCAGTGTGTTCAGCAGAGCTAAATTTGTGCACATTCAAGACACAATTACCTCTTCAGGTGCCATATACTCTTATAAATACTGTGTAGCCCATGGCTAGCACTAAGCAACAGCAAGAAATGCTGTCAATAATAGCTTGGGAACTTGCATTTCTGTCAGCAGTGATTTAGAGGATGGTTTAGACTTCTTGCAGGACAGATGAAAGGGAGATCAGCTGGCATGGGCTCTGGGCAGCTTCCCAGCACCATAGCAAATGCTGCAACAAGGAGAGGTTTGAGTCTGAAGTGGAGCATGCGCAATTAAAAGTGTTAGCCAACAGGTCATGTCAAAGTGCAAGCTTAGTTTTGTTCTGATATGACTTCATTCTTATGTTGCTTCCGAACAGAAGACTTCATTTGCTGCCACATGTCTGCCGAGATTTTGTAGTAGTCACCCTTGGGATGCCATTGGCTCCCTGTGTGGAAGGATTAAGTCAGACTCATAAGATGCTGAGCACTTGTCCCATGAAAACACTGACAGGTGGGGTGAGGTGTATTTCACAGCTACTTCAGTGTGGTGGTAATAGGTACCATCATCCTTTATAGGGGAGAAACCTTGCCCAAATTGACCTTTAGGCCAATAACTTCTATCCCCGTCATCATTGCGTAAGTCACCTATCTCACCCATAGGTACATTGCACTGTGGATACCAAAGATCTGAGCTCTCTCCTTCATCAGTCCAACAGAGATGCTTTGCTCATCTGCAGAGTAACATAGTACTGTGGTCCCTGAGCCAAGGGACTATCTGGAACTGGAAACAGCCATGAGCGTGTTAGAGAGATACCTGCATTGCTCTATGGGCTTGGAAAACTGATGTTTGCTGCATGTGGAACTTGTCCTGTTCTCTCCAGACTGTCCTGTATATGCCCAGGGTTTTCACCATTACCTGGGATATCTCTGACCTTTGTAGGTAACTTACTGGATTAAAAGTTATTTTTGCAAGTTACTCTTACAGGCACCATTAGTGATACAAAAATTAGGAGAATTGGCCGTATCTCCACTGGCACAAGGATTTTAGCCTCTTGTTTTCCTGGATTCCTTATCCATTTTCAGTCCTTATTGGCAAAGCAAGTAAGGGGCTGAAAAACATTATGTGTGGTTACTAGTTGCCAATGAACATCAAAGAGTTAAGAAATGCAGAAAACTGCAATATCTTTTGTTAGACCAGCAGATGTAATAAGGAAAAAAAACAGATTAGTTTTCAGGCATGGAAGCTCTTCTTCAGGTCAATGTGCCCAAAAGCGTGTTGGTATTTTCAGCTACATCAGCTGGTCTAGTAAAAGTTATTGCTTCTCCATAGAAGTTATTGCACCTCACATATCTTTAGACCATCACAGCCACAGCAACACTGCTACTAAACAAGATTCTCAAAGACCCATTTTGTATCGCAACTGCAGGAATACATACACATGAGTCCTAACTTTAGTGTATTTCTTCTCAATTTTGTCATCTATTTATTTTCTGTCACAGCTGTGTGTAATAAATTCTTTCAGCAGTTCTGGGGGAAAAAAAAAGGAAGAGTGATTGATTTCCATTTTCTGAGCTTTATGGGGTGTGCTACTTAGAAGAGTTGTCATTACCACCATTTGCTGGTGTTTAGCAGAAGATTTAATTCACCTACTGTAATGATTTGGGGAAATCTGTCGATGTACAATTTAGAAAGTTGTTATGTAAATGGCAGCATTATGAAATGCTTTTATGTGGATGCAGAATCCCGTTTCCTAACAGGGGTGTCAGCGTGTGTCTGATAGGGTACAATGGACAGTTGTTAACCACAGCAAGAACAGCGTGTCCAAAGAAAAGATTTAGTCAAAGCCTTGGGGGCCAATTTGTTTCAAACATGTCTGCATGGGCAGGATTTGGTGGAGTGAGTGAGAGATGAAGGATTTCAAAATGTTGAACAAAAAGCTTTGGTTTTGTAGACATCAGAACGCTTGGGGGACTTTGGGGAGGAGAAGAGGGGAGGCAAGAGGATTTTGTAGCTGATGAGGTTTGCTTTTACTGTGGGAACAGCCGAGGAAAACTCAGGAGATGTAAAAATATGCAGAGAGTTGACAAGATTGTGGATTATCTCAAAGCACTTTGGATGGTCCAGGATAGACAGAAATTGCATGTGTGGGATACACAGAAACTTATTTATTCCCCACACTACTGTCGAAAAGAGCACCTTGCAGTGCACTAAGCAAAATCAGTGTGTCACGGGCACTACAGGCCCGTGATGAAGAAACCAGCAGACCAGTGTGCCCATGAGGGTAGAAAGGTCTAGGGGAAGCCGTGTCTCAGCACAGCTCCTGGAGTTTGTCTGTATGGCCCCCTTCCCACGAAGTGGGGACAGCAGAGAGAGATGGCTCTTGATGTGTGGGTCACAGTGGTCTTTGAGAAAGAAACAACGCAGTGGCCTACTTCAGTGCTGAGAAGTTTGAAAGTACACCTAATCCGCCTGGGTTTCCATGGACACATCCGCTCCTGCCATCTGGCATCGAAGGAGTGCGGAAATTTGTTTGTTGTTTCAGGGCTGGTTTCCCTCAGGTATTCCTGAGGTCTCACTCCGTGGCTGACACGCAAGCATGGGCCATTGCTGTGACAGGGATCAGGTCATCCTGACCAACACATGGACAGGGCTCACCCGAAAGCCGACGTTGGCAGTGCGTTGGATTAACAGCACCTGCAATGGACTGCACCTGATGCTGGACAGCGAGGGCACATGAGAGTAAGCCAGTAAATACCCACCTCTCCTCGTGCTGATGCTCCTGCTTGTTCCACTCTGCAGGCTTCCAAAAACACAAACCTTTACACTTGGGATAGTATTTCCACATAACCAGTCCTATGGCCAGTAGAAAAAAATCTGTGATAGATGAGTTGACAGGGTTATCACTGTTTCTTCTACTGTTTAGTGACCTCTGTTTTGTATACACAGGTGTTCAGCAAAATAAATCTAGGGCTTTGTTTGAATTAGTTTTATTGAAAAGGTACAGACATAGTTAATTGGGTGTATCTTTGAAGGGCTGTCATATTTCTTCTCAGATAGGATTAAAACAGTTCAATCTGCAAACTCTATTTCCTCTGTCAAAGGGAGATAACCAGTTTCACAGAGTGAAGTTATTAATGATCAATTGAGTGAGTTTTATCCATCTTTTTATATCTTGGAAGGACACCTCACTGAAGCTGATTTTGATCAATTTGTAAGCAATGTCACCTTTAATAAATTCCCATCTGACAATAGATAACCCAGTAACAAGGTGGGAGACAGCAATGGTGATGTAAGACCTGGCATCTATTGCAGCCCTTGAACCCAACTGCATCCCCACTGGATTTTTAGAGCCATGTTAAGGCAAAAGGGAAAAAAAAAAAGTAGAATCATCCTGGAAAAAAGCTTTCTTTTCAAATTTGACTCACAAAGATGTTTTTCCTTGAGACATGAGAATTACATTACTTATCATAATTCTTTCAAAAGAAAAAGGTGGGAGTGGTTTCTTCCTTTTTTTTTTTTCCCCTTCTTTTTATTTTTTTTCCTGTCCTTGCCCAGCCTAGCATGCACAATCTTGAAAGTATCTTGGCTGTTCAGTCTAAGGATCCTGTGTGTGTGTTCTTCTGAGCAATGTACCACAACTGAGTCCTGCAGTGGTTATCTGCCAGCATCTGATGCCTGGGATATGGCAAAGCATATCTCTCCTATCCATGATGTGCTATTCCATTGATGCCGAAGAAGAGGTATAGACACTCACTGGTGGGAAAATAGACTGCTAGAGCAGCAAATATCTGTGCTCATAGCTCTAGTATCCAACCAGCTGGAGTGTGCTGCACTGGCTGGATAAATGGTTGGCATAAGCCTAATATTTTGGGGAAGGCTCAAGGACAACTAAAGTGGAAATTCAGAGTTCCAGGAACAGTATCTCCTCGTCCACGTCCTTTCTGTACAATCTGCAAGCTATTTTTGGAAGTGGTGATAAGGTGAAGAGGGAGCCAGAGTGAGAGGATTGACTGGTGCATCTGAAGATTATTATTCCCTGTAGCTGCTCCATCCTTCTGGAGTGGGGCCACAGATTGTTCTTGCAATTGCTGCAAGAAGCAGCTTAAGTCACTTGCTGTGTCACTGTGGTTTGTAGGTATGGTACAGTATCTGCTGTGGTGACCAGATCTGAAAGCTGATTAAAATACTCCCTACTCCTAGCAGCTTGTATCAGGAGGGAGTCATTTGGGTCCATTTTGGGCAGAAATGCTTTCTCTGACCACCAGGCTCTCCATTCACATTAAGCTCACTGCACTTTTTAGGAAGAACATTAATTCATCCACTGTACAGGGTGAACTGATCTTTGCTGTTTACCTGCCAGCTGATGCACAGCAGGATGCAAGGAACAGTCCAAAGTGAGCTGGGATGGCATTTGCTAAATGCAGTGTGTCCTTATACTAAAAACCACACTTATTTCCATAAGGTCAAGACAGCTTCCAAGTCTTGGCAGATCAGTAAGGCAGTGCAGCAGTCCTAGGGAGAATATGCAATTTTTATTGTTTTCACTTGATTTGTATTTGCATCTTTTCATTCTTGGAAGTGATCTGCAGGAGTAAGGGTAGTGGCAGGCCACTGTGCCCAACATGCTCTGTGCTCTCTGCCCTTGACTTTGATGAAGGGGTTTATGTTTGGCAAGAAACATTCATGGGCCTTCATCGTAGGTGAATGTCTGGACATACCCGTTGTGTTCCTCCAGGTGGTCACTGTGTATATGCCCAAGCATATGGGGGTTTCCTGGAACTGCTTCTGATCATAAAATCATCGTGTTCTTTTGTCCTTTTGATTGATGAAAAATACAGCAAGTCAGCTGGAGGAAAGAGAAGCGGTCTGAGGGAGTCTGAGAAAACTTCAGTTCCCATATTGCCACAGAATAAGGGGAAAGCTGGGCTATGACTCTCCCTTCAATACTTTTCTGAAGTTTTATGCTTCAGCTGCTTGAGCTTTTGCCAAGAGCTGGCTCCTTAATGGAGCAAACCCCTCTTTTAGCCTGCCTGCCCCTGGCAGGGCTGGAGTGGTGGGTGCTTTGCAAGAGTGCTGGAACTGTCAGACCGCCCGTATTGTCAGGTTTCATGTCTGAGAACATGCAGCCTGCACCTGACAAACCTGGAAAGAGACTGGAGGGTTCACCCCCTGAGTCACCATGTGGTGCCTTCTCACCTCTCTGTGCCACCACTTGCTGAATGAAATCCCAGCCTATGTGGCAGTCAAAAACTTTGCTGCCTGATAATGGTAGGTCAACCATTGCTCCTTATAAACAGAGTTAGTAGTTTTATTTCAGAAGCAAGATAATTGGTAAACCTGGATTGCTGGGGTGACATTTTTGCCTAGTCCTCTGGTAGAAGCGTGCGAAAGCTTGATGCTGGGCAAGGCAGAGCTTAATCTGGGCTGGTGAGATGGTAGTTAGCTTGCCACATACTGTTTTCATAGGCAGCAGCTTACTTTTTTTCATGTTGCTTGAAGCAATTTCTGTTTTGCTACCCCCGAGGCTTTTCCTTGCCATCTTCACTCCCAGATGCAGCTCTCCCCCACCCCGCGTTGACAGGGGTAGTGCAGCCATGTAAAGGGTCAGAGCACCTTTTGAAGCAACTGAGGAGGCAGAAACCTGAACAGTGCTGAGCAATAGGGTAATCTGGGCAGGCGGATGCTCCCAGGGACTGTGATTGGGAAGGAGGGAGGTAGAGACATCACAAGGTGGATTCGCTGCCTGCAGGATGCAGAGGCTGCATAGCTGTACTTTGGTGCGGAGGAAACTTTGGGTAGGGGAATGAAGCAATTGGACGTTTGACAGAATTGTTAGGGGGTTTTCCTTGTCAGACTGCTTATTTTCACAAAGCAAAACTACCATGATCAGACTTGGACGGGGAGCTGGCTGTGTGTGAGCAGTTTGTGCAAGCTTTGTGCTTTGATCCTTTCCCCAAATGATCACCCTCAATTCATAAAGGGCCCCTTTCCTGCTTTTCCACCCTCTACATACACATTTGATGTGTGCTGATTTTCAACTGATTAATTTTTCTGTGTAGCCTTAAGGACTTCAGTGACTTAAGCTTGTGACACAACTTGTTGGCGATTCCTGTATTACACAGTATTGCAGTTCTCCAACTCCAAGAACTGCCTCACACCCTTTAGAGATACCTCGGTCGATTTGTAGGAGTGCTGAATGCTCGTGTTTCCCAGGCTCCTGAATGGCGGAGTTAGAGTGGTTCATACCTTTGCAGTGTTTATACTGTGCGCTGCAGCGGTGACCAGTCCCATGCAGCCCATCCCAAATATTTTGCTGTGTGCTGCCGCTGTCGTCTTCAATGCAGCTGTAGGCAGGCTCTGGAAGGAAGAAGCCCCCACGCTGCCGCGATGATCCGAAGGAGCGGTGGGGGTGCAATCTCCAGCCCTGCGCTGGACCGCACCTCCTCACCCCGGCCCGTGTAGCATCCCTACGGATGCAGCGGCGCCGGGTTGGCGGAGAAGGCGAGGAGGGGGGAACCCCCAATTTGTGCGGAGAGAGGCGGAGGGTGGTGGGACGCGCCGCTGCGCGCCGGGACGGTGCCGCGCGGGGGGTGACAGCCGCAGCCCGGCGGGTTGCGGGGGAAGCTCGGGGCCGCCAGGCTGCGCTCTCGGTCCGGCCGCCGCGCCTGCCGCCCTCCCCGGGCGACC